>BMAO01001884.1:0-38426 GCA_019973975.1 Trichonephila clavata
CGTATGAATTTGTTTTCGTGTTACTAAAACGATATTCTACACTAAATAACTTCAAGCCTTTCTCTTTTAGATCCAGTCATTTAAAAAAATAAAATTCCCAAAACTTTTTAAAAAGATTTTTCAAAAAATACTCAAAATTTTAACTTAACATTGAATAACTTTGTCATTTATGAAAATAATCGCACGAAACTTTATTTCCGTGTGTAAAAGAATATTATCCGTAATCTGTACGAAGATTGATAAATTGCGCAAAAATTACGGATTTTAAAATTTTGTTTGTGTTTTTCGTAAAAAACCGTTTTTGCGAGAAATAATTTAAACAGTATTTTTTGTGCAGTTTTTTTACTTAAAAGTACTTTATTTTTGCAATTAATTTGTGAAATTTGAAAGCATTAACTTAAAAATTATGCCCTAAAATAAAAAAAAATTAATAAAAAATACGCGATTTTACAGCTAGCCAAACATTGGAGTCGAAAATTAGTTTTGCGCCAAAGACCTTTGAACTGTTTCACCGTCGACCGCATCTAACTCAAGAGTTACACTAAAAAGTTCTGCCAGAAACAGAGGAAAATCAGTAAATTTGGCAAGTAAAAAAAAAATGCGAGTGAAAAAGTTATTTTCTTCAATTTTCGTCATTTTTTCTTTAGATAATTTTCAAAATTAAATCATTATAGATGTTAAATTAAGATGACAAAATGTATTCAATACATTTCTGAGACTCATTTAAAATATTTATCAGTATCAAAATTTTTGTTCTCTTTCATAAAACTTATAATTTACTTTAAAATAATGCCTAATGTATAAATCTTTTTTTGACATGTAATTTCATAATAAAAACGCAAAACTTGCCCATTTCGAAATATATTTTGAATTATTCAGTTAAATAAGCATAACTTCCTTAGAAAAAAATAAATGCTATGTTCAAATAAAAAATTCTTCATTATTAATTGCGTGTTATTAATATATCAAAAATCACTAAATTGGCATGTCACAATTAATTGCTAAATGAATATTTTTAATCAATATTAGTATAAAATAATTAATTAATTTTGTTTTGTATTTTATGATTTCTTCTAAAATGAATAAATATAGATGAATTTAAATGAAAATGATTTTTAAAAAGTTCATTGATCATTTAGAATCAGTGATTCAAAAAATAAAATGCCGAAAACTATCTTTTTTTAAGAATTTTTTTTTTAACAAAACAATGATATTTTGCATATTTTATGATTTTTTCTAAAATAAATCAAAATCGTTGCGTTTAAATAAAAATGATTTTTAAAACTTTTAGAATCAGTGATTTAAAAAATAAAAAGCCAAAAACCTTTTTGAACAAATTTTAACAAAACACTCAAAATACTTAAAACAATCATTTAATAATTTCTTCTTTTATAAAGATAATTGCATGAAACTTTTTTCCCGTGTGTCGAACATTTCAAAATATCCTCACAATTTTACTTCAAGATTTAAAATAATAGTGAAATTTTGTAATTTGAAAATTTTTTACTTTTCTGTCTTTTTTCAACATACAACTATTTTTAAAAAGGCTACATTTTCGTTTCCGAGGACTAAAAAATTGCAACGAAAGAATTGAAAAGTGAGTGAGTGATTTATAAATTCGCACTGTTCGCCTATTCGAGGGTTTTTAGCGACGGACCTCGAAATTTTCAACCATCGTCAAGTGACGAGGACGACACATAAGCTTTTACCAACCTCTCCTAAGTACCACACCACACCAACGCAAGAACAAATTTCGAAAAAGGGAGTTTTAATGTCATAGTTAAAGAAATCACTCACATCGCGCATACACACACATAAGTGCTATCGTCCTGAGGGAAACAAGAAATTCCCATGGGGATTAAGTTATTCACTGGTAAAAGCCCGTGCAACGCCGGGCTAAGCGGAGAGGAAAGAAACAAAGAAGTCAAAGTAATTTCGAGAAATAATATTGGAAGTGCTGATTTTGTGAAGAGAAGGGAAAGTGTTAAACGAGAAAGCCATGACACGCACTCACGGGCCATACACTCACATCGTACGCGTCACACCCACACAAAAGTGCTGGCGTCAGAAAGAAAGGAGGAAATTAACTTGGGGATTTAGTTATACCCTCGGCAAAAGCCCGTGCATCGTCGGACCGGGTCAGCTAGTAATTATATAAAAATTAAATTAATATTTTTTAATTTGCACAATTTGAGCAAGTAAATTTAAATGTTTACAGTAAATTAAATGAAGGATTTTTAGTGTAATATAGTATACTAGGTTAGACTATTTTAATTAAAAATAGTACAATTAATTTTTTCTTTAAAAAATATTTAAAAAAAAAAGACTTTGCAAAAAATAGAAGCAGTTTTTTCAATAGTTTCTAACATCAGAAGTATCGAAGTGTGAAGTAATTGGAGAGTTTAACCTCTACGGCATGGATCTTAAACTAAATTGTTACAAAAATTCAATGTATATTCATATTATTTAAATTCTACAAATGTGATAAGTAGTAATGTAATGCAAATTTGAAAAATGCTTGAATGGCTTTTTCAGTATTTTAATTTATTTCTGTGTAATTGATATTTCAAAATGAAATATGCAATTTTTTTTTTATATTAAACTTTTTTCACAAGTGTTACGTATGTTTCTATATTTTATATTGTGGCATATACTAAACAACTATGTTAGTATTTCAAAGTGCTCTTTATGTCAGGACTTTTTACAACTCTATTGAATGAATTAATCTGAATGTTTTAAACATTGATTTATTAAAATGCAGCCATTTCTCGAAAATATTTTATTTTATATGTATTTACAATTCCTTTGTAATATTTGGAAATAGTTTTATTTTTGATGCATCTAATTTTTGTTTTTAATTTTTATGAATATGATTGCGATGTGAAATACATAAAATTTCATCTACTTTAAATTAATCATTTTTATTTTTAATTTTCGTATTCGCTACGTATGATAAATTTAATTTTCTTGAAGTTTTACTGCATCTTAATAAATAATCGTTCTTGGTTATGAAGTGTAATACTCTAAAAGCATTTTTGTCAATCATTATTAATAAAAATTTACTTCTAAATTATCTTTCTAACAAAATAAAAATCACTTTTCTGAATAAACGCTTAAAAAAGCTATGGTTATAAAATTCCAGATTAAATTAAGATTTACTTTAAAAAAAATGCGTAATAAATGTTGAAACCTCCATTTATATTTAAAGAAAAATGACTCCATTGCTTTTAAGAAATTTATTTATTCTAAAGGGACGTATTTGTAAGTTTTTTCTCTCTCGAAAGCTCTTTTATGAATAATGCTTTAAAACATCGTCGCTGCCATGTGATTATTTTTACTTTGTCCAGAAATAAACTTTGCTTCGCTAAGAAGTAATCTATTAAAGGGACTTCTTTATCCCACAGTTTATCGATTAATACTTTCCTCGAGAATCGATAAATCTCCCTCTTAGCAGCCTAGAATCGAATCGTTGTCGCTATTCACTATTGATCTCTATCTCCCACAGAAGGGAACTGTAACTGTCAAGAGCTGGAGAAAAATCTTGGACGTGGGGGTGGAAAAGGCGTGTCAGCTTGACCACTGTCCACTACAGAATTAATTGGAGTCGGGTCAGATAAAGACGACTTCTGCTTGGATAGAGAAATGAATTGGACCTTTCTAATATTCTGTTTGAATGACAGGGATGTTTCTCATTTTGTTTCGTTTCTTTTCTTGCATCTCTTCGTTCAAGATTATTTCTTGCTGAGCTTCATTAAAAGACATTTTGTGTTTTAGTGTTTTTGTGAGTGTATTCTTATAACATTTGGGGTTTTATATTTCAAAATTGAAGATTGGATTCAATGTCAAACTTTTATTATGTTTTACGTCTTGTTGATTCCTGGGAAATTATTGTTCATGACTTATACTAGAAATAATCGAGAAAAAAATAGTTTTTGTATTTAAGCAAGAAAAAATAATATTTAAATAAATCCCAACTCAACCCGTAAAAAATAAGTTTTTTTAAAGCTGTGTTCAGGTTTGATGTGTGTGTCTGCAATATTTCCATCCTTTTATAAATATGCCATCTTTGCTATGAATTTTCAAGTTGACATTCTCCTTCTCTTTTTATAATTCAAATTTTATTAAAGGTCATATCTATACTCAGTCTCTCCCCCCCCCTTTTAAACTGTGGCAGAGGTAGCCGAGTGGTCATGGTCGTGAACTCGTAGCTGGAATGACCTCTGTCCAGTTTTGAACCTACCATGTAGAAAGGTTGAATCTGCCAAAATTCGAAGTCTTCACGTTGGCGTGGTATAGAAGTTTAGAAAGAAGACTTTCATATATATATATAGGTGCGGTGCTTCGAAACATGATTTTTTTCGTTCCGGTTCTGATAAAAAAAAATATCAGTTCACACACAGTTCCGGTTTTCCGAATGAATAAATTTATTTCATGTATATTCGTATTTGTACTAAAAACACAATTTTGTTATAAACTAAAAAATGTAATTCTATCAAAACAGAAGATTTTCTTTTATTAATTGGTGCTCTATGTGAATTGGTATTATTAACCAGCAAGTACGATACAAGTGGTTAGCAGAGAAAGGCGAACATTAGCATTGCTAATCATTATCAAGATCACACTTGACAACTAGGTTCATGATTCTGGTTTGTTTATCTAAACAGTCTATACAAACATCCGTAGATGATGGCATGTTGAGATGGGGAGAAAACTCAGACTGCTATTTTTCTTAAAAAAATCATCGGATTCATTCAATTGAATTAAATCTGCCTTCTGCAAGTAATTTCACGCGAAACTGAAACAGAAAGGTTCTAGTGAACATCAAAACAGGAAATCGAGAAGTAATATACATGTAATAATGATAATTATATGATTGACGTTAAATTAGAAAATATTGATGAGTTGGTTTCAGTAACAAAAAAGATATATCGAATCAAAATAAAAAGTTTTTTTTTCCGGTTTAGTTCTGACCAAAATAACGGGTTTCCGGTTTTTGTGTACTTCATTTCCGGTTCGAAGCCCTGCTTAGGTATGATTCTCTTCAGAAATGCCATAATTTCGAAATCCCGTTGCCAATAAACTTCATTTTACTTCTCAATGGTATGTAAACCAACAATCCCAACCAATCCATCTTCCCCTTCGCAAATTAACTAATTTTTGACGTTGGTTGATGATATGTATTTGTGATTCTTGTTCCAATAAAAGAAATAAACCAATTTATGATATTTGAACAGCGTAAGAAGAATTACGAGATGATAGTTTCTGAGGATTTCGGCAATTGTAGTATTATCAGAATTACTTTTTATACGATTAAATGTGCGCTATTTTTTTTCTCTAAAAGGATGAAAAAAATTTAATTTTAGTTTAAAATTTAGGAGCCAATTGTCCACCTCAATGTGGTTAAATGTGAGAGTTACTTTAGTAAATTAACTACTCTTAAGATTGAATTCGAAATTACATCATTATAGTCAACCGTATCGAAATTAATTAGTATTTTTTTTTGGTTGATAAAACATCTTTGAGAAGTATATGATAAATAAGTTCTTTCAATTTATGTACATTAATGCTGTTTATAAGATATTTATTTATTTTATGAAATTGTATCGTTTTCTCTTGAGATTGCTCATTTGTTCTTGAATTGTGTGAATAGATCCCTTTATTTTTAACTTTGTGAACGTCGAATCATTTGAATGAAATGGTGGTTGTCCTAATTGGAACTGAGGTCACAAGCGTGACTCATATTTGTTTACTAAAACTGTGCGTGAGGGGATTTTCCGATTTACACACACAATTTTAATGCTAACAACCACAAACAATTAAACCGCAAGCTAGAGGTGGTTCACTTTTGAAGAGGGAACAATGTGTACGTGAATCATATTTACTGAATAACGCCTGTAGCTATGCGGTTCTTGGTTCAGATAAGAGTTCTGAAGAATGCTCAACGTAGAATGTATACCGACAATTGATTTCAGTATATGTTAATCCAATGAGATATCATATATAGGGAAGCAGTATCCTTTGTATTCCGGAATATTAATGTGTTAGCTCAAAACACATGCTGAATCATCTGTATACTTAAGCTAAATGCTTTACGGCAGTAGGGTTGTTGCAAAATGGGGCATCGATTAGTAAATTAAGCGCCAGATTGATTATTAAATTAGGGAAGGCTCTGATGGTTTTATCAAAATGTATTGCATTAGGATTTGCCAACACCTGATGTCAGAAATTAATATCCATAATTAGAGATAATGAGGTTATTTGATTGTGCTTTACTTAATGAAGGAATAGCTGAACCCATAACAAATTGTTGGGTTAAAAGGAAGTATGAATGCTTGCCAAATTTGTGAATTTGTTACGTTTTTATTTTGGTAAAACAGTGCAGCTTAGGAAGTCAAGGGGTCATTATCGAACTCATGGCTGACGTTGTTTTTATCGAATCGTGAGTTCTGGCAATGCTGAAGATCTACCGTGCAGAGAAGTTGAGGTATTGAGGTACATTACATCTCTGGAGGATATCCTCACGTTCACGGGAGATAGGGATGCTAGATCTTGTTTCATCCATGCCACTTGACTAAGCTTCAAAATTGCGAGGTTCTTCGCTAGTATCTCTCATGTTGGTTTAAAGTGCGGCTTTAAAAACCAATGAAATCAAATCTTTGGTTTTTTGGAGGGGATACAATAATGACTTTTTTGAAGATAGGTCGTCAGATAATTTGACGACCTATCTTAAAAGTTTATGAAATCTCCTATTTGCATCCTGTACTTCGTTTTGAATAAATGTTTGAAACATTTAAGGTATCCGAACACGTTCGGAGTACTTTTTAATAAAATAACATACTAAAACATTATAAATGCTCTTTTAGGACTCAATACTAATAAATATTACTATTTAACTACCAAAATTTAAAATAAATTACCTGAATTTTACAAAAATCGCAATTATAAGTGAAATTTTAGCAATATTTTTGAAAAACTTCAAAGCAGGTAGAGAAAAAGTAATAAACATATATTAGTAAAAGTAAAACGAAAAAAAAATTAGATGCATTTATCTAGAAAATGTACTAAAATTTTAATTTTTGATTAAAATTTGAAAATTTTAGAGCTGATTGTGTAAACATTATAAGAAATGTTACATTTTTTATGAGACCATTATTTAAATAACAAGCCATAACTCAAAAAGTATTCATACAATAAGAAATATTTTAGTACATTCTCTAGAAAATAACATACATATCAGGTTCAAAAAGTTTTATAGAAATACATTCGTAATATTTTGAGTTATCAGACTCGCCATGATAGATTTTGAGCAATTTAAATGCCCACTTCTGGTAGATAAAAACCCCACTTCCGGTGTTTCTAAATTTATAAAATTGGTTGTAACTTGACCTCTAGGTAGTGTAAAAATAAAACAAAGTATGTTTCGTAAAGTCAAAAGATAACTCTATTCAATAAAATAAAAAACAAAAATATCTGTCTTGACTGAATTTGGTCATTTTCAACGCGTGTTCGGATACCTTAAAATACTTTGTGAGCTTCATCGTTTTGGGTAGTTTTGCAATTTGTTCAAAATATTCAGTAACCAATTTCAAGAAATAAGATTTCAAAATGTCTTGTTCATGAATATAACAAAAATTTCTGATTTATCCACGCGTTCCGCTTATCGGCAACTTTGTGAATTGACCATCTTAACGATTAGTTAACATTCTTCTATATAAATAATAATAAAAGGAACATCTTATGTGAGAAATATGAATTTAATTCTATCACATGGGTAATATTTTACTGTACGTGAATGTTTGCATTCTCCATCCAGTGTTGCAAGATGCAGTATATTTCTGAAGAATTTCAATGTTTTTATCAGGCCGATAAACTCTGAAATACTCATTACTCTGTTAGGTGTTCCAGTATGCTGCCTATCCCAACCGATATTTGCAATTTTACAGTGGCTGTGATAGCATGAGCGCCGTGCGCAGCTGTAAGACGGACCGCGACCGTTTAGGGAAACGATGCACGTTAAGTCTGTCGAGAGCTCAAACGTCCTCCTGTTGGTGTGGTGAGGGGGTCCCAGCTCAGGTGTCACCATGGTTCAAAAGTACGAGGTTCGTCGCCAAAAGTCCTCGTGTAGATGAACAGTGTGACGTTAATATTTACTCATTCAGTCGCGCGTATATTGGAAAACAAGCCAAAATCATGCCCATACTATCGAATTTTTAAACTGGAACCGTTAAAACTAGCTTGAATTCAGTTAGAATTGTAAATATACTATTTAAAAGTTAAGGAAAAATGGGATATAACATTATATCTTAAAGAATTCTTGATAAAATTCCAAATATTTTGAAATTATTAAATTATAGGATTAAAATAGTGCAACTTATACAGCAAGGTAAATTGAGAAACCTTTCTTGTACACCATGTATCGGATATTGAAAACTTAAATATTGCTTAGCGGTTGATGGAAGCAGAATTTAAAAAATTTCCTTTGTTCACTTATAAAAAAAAAAGTATTATTTAAAATATTATGGATATTCAACTTTATAGTGAGTAATAATTTATATACGCGTTTAAATACATTACATTACAAATTCGAAATTTCAATAACTAAAAAACGAATGCTGTGTTTAGTTGCAATGGAAATTTAGAAATTAGTTTTGAATTTTCATATTGGGTTTGAAATAAATATATTGAAATTAAGTTATTTTAAGAAATCTGCTGATTTATAGAATGTAAGATAATGAAACGAGTTTTTTTTCCTTCTCATTCCTTAAGAAGTAAAATACTTTTTTCCTACTTGAATTTAATAGGGAAAAAATGTACTCATGTAACATGAGATTGAAAAATAAACAAAGACTATGATAAAACCTTTTAAGAACATTTTTAACAAAACATGATTTAAATGATGCAAGACCCTTAGTGAATATCATTATCTACATTGCCTCGGGTTTTATCGACACAATGGAATTTAATCAGAAAAGCTGTTTACCTGAGATATTTATCGAGAAAGCCTGATTTTTTAAAAAAAATATTGGTTTATTTAATAAAATGCTTTTCATTAAAGTGAATACAAGTTGTATTAAATTATGAAGCTTTTTAGAAGAGCATCTGGATTTCCTAAAAAAGAAGCTAGACTATCCCGGAAATTAAAATGTAATTATGTTTAAGTAGAAACCCCCATTATATAGAGAGAGTTGAGTAGGGCAATATTTTAAATCAAGAACAAATGGGTTTATGTAATAGGATTAAGTTCTTTGAATCTTGATAAAAAAATTAGTGTTATTTTGAGTTATTCCTGCAATATTAGATGATTGCTGTCGATTTAAAATGATTAGTTTAGTTTAATTTAATTTGGTGAAAAAAGTAATAGAGTGGTCGTGTGTGTGTGTAGCCGCAAACTTGTGATTGGAATGGTTTCTGTCGAATCATGGGTTCAAGTCCTGGTACACAACTGAAGACCCTTCATGTAGACAGGCTGATACATGTTAAATCTGTGGAGGCACAAAAACCTCACGTTGGTTTGGAGATTGGTTTATTAATTTAGGCGTTGTCCTTGTCAATTCACTGCGGTTCAAAATTACGAGGCCTGTCACCAATACCCCTTAAGTTGTTTTTTGAATGCGATGTTAAACAATAAAATAATTGATGGAGATGATAGTGTGAATGATGTGCAGTTTTTTTTTAAAATTATCTATCTAGAAATTTATATACGTTTGACTACGCATTTCAAAGGTGCTTGAAAATAAGTACAAGGAATGAAATTAATCTTGTACTTATTTTTAACTTGTACTTAATCTTGTACTTATTTTTAACTTGTACTTCCTTATTTGTACTTGTACTTATCTTCCTATTAAGTCTGTTTTCGCGAATGAATGAGAGCCTGAAAACTCTAAATGCGGATCACATTTTTAGACAGAAAAATGTAACTTTTCATGAATATTTACATTATAATTCATACATTTGTTTGTAATACAGACCTTTTCTTCGTATTTCAAAATATTCTATGACTATTTGTATTTTTTTCCTTTAGTACGTAAAGGGATTGGCCATTATTTAGTTTTACGATATAGGAGAAAATATACGGAATGCATTTTATACCAGAAAAAAGGGATTAATTCTGAGAAAAATGAGAAGTATGATAAAATATACTGCTCTGTGTATAGGATAGCGAAACCAAATTGAAATATTAATGCTTTTCTTCTATATTTAAAAAAAAAATATTCCACACAAACTCGGTTTCAAGTCTTTAACATTTCGCAAAGAAAATTGTAACGTTTTTTAAACTGCAAAAACCATTACTCTTTAATATTTTTGAATCGAAAAGTGTTTTTCGTATTAAACAGTTATCTTCGGAGAAAGATCACTGAAACTTAAAGTAAACCCTGGTTGAATTGACCTCTGACTGATTACTTACTATACTGGTCAGTATAAACCAATTGCAGTTCGTAGATTCTACTGGTATTACCTGCACAAGAATTTATTTGGCTGTTTTATTTCCTTCCTGTGTTTTTAACAAGAGTTTATTTCGACGTTTTATTTGTAAAAACCTTTCCCCACGGTCATATTACGAAACTATATTTACTGGACACACACTATCGAGTTTATATTGAAGGCAAGGAAATGTGTTTCGCTGCAACTGGAAGGGCGCAGAATAGGAATAAGTGTTTGCAGAACTTGCCGTTTCTTCTTTTCTCATTCGAAAGCTCAGTAAATATATTTAGGAACTGTATTCGCCTCATAGGGGAACTTAGTAGAGAATTCGGGTCTATTTTTAGCTGCTGCTTTCTCTTACTCATAAAGTATTCACACGATTCCCACTGAAGAAAGACGATAAGATGGAGATTCAATCTTCTCTGCGAGGCAGTATTTATTACATTTCCTCTCTGTCAATCCTTCTCTAAGGGGAACATTCTTCTCTTATCGATATTTCATGTTTAAAATAATCTAACATATTTTTGTGGTTATTTATTTATTTTGCTTTTTACTTATTTGATTAGTTTGCTTTACTGATTAGACCCGATTACAAATTCATGTATTAAATATCACTAGATAATGACATGAAAATCATCAATATTTCCTTAGTAAGTGATATTTTTCATATTTTAAATTGGCGATAAAAAGCAACGAATGGCGATTGATTTAGTTTTTATAATTTAAATTGGCGATAAAAAGAAACGATTGGCGATTGATTTAGTTTTCATAATTTAAATTGGCGAAGATAGTAACGGTTTGCATTTTAGTTTTCATAATTTAAATGAATGATCAAAAGTAACGATTGGCGATTTAGTGTTCATAATTTAAACTGGCGAGGAAAAGTAATGATCGGCAATTTTTAATTTACAAAATATAAATTGGCGATGAAAATTAATGATTAACGATTTAAAGTGGCGATTTACTTAGTAAAGCTGTCCAAAGAATGAGAGTTTTTCAATAGTTCTTATTTTAAGCATGTTAATTTATCTTATAAGGTCATACAATTCTTAATAAAACGAATTATTAAATATTGCGGCGAAAATTTTGTGATTTTAATTCTGTCGCTAACTGAATGAAATATTTCTTCAATGGTATTTATGTGGTCGGGATAGCCTAGTAGACATGTCATAAGTTAGAGCCCTTGTGCCCCTGAAGACCCACCTTATAGAAGAGCTGATTCACTTTAAGTTTGTCGAAGTTCAAAGTCCTGACGTTGGTGTGGTGGGGAAATTTTAAGTGTGATTTGCCAGCCTGGGTGTCGTCCTCGTCGCTGGACTGAGGTTCAAAATAACAAAGTCGTCGCCAACAGCCCTCGTATTACTATATAAAACGATGTTAAGAAAATCACTTTATAATTTTCACACTTTATAATCACTCACAATAATTTTTCTTTGATAATAAAAATCAATTTAAGAGAATGATTTTTTTAAATACTGAATGTGTAAATGAAAATTAATTCAGAACAAAAAAATGTGACGAAGAAAATGAATTCTCTTTTCTCTTTGAACATTAAGTATCACGATGTCACTATTTCAAATATTTCTTTAAATTTTTTTAATTTTCCGCCATTTTCTTTTTTAAATTTATTAAACTGCAGTATTTCTTATTTTCCTAAGTTTATCCGAATAATTGTCTTTCTTTATGAAATAAATCTGACTTTTCAACTTCATGCCTTTCTTTTATGAAGTAAATCTTAACTTTTTAACTCCCTCATCACACACAACTTTTCTTTTTCTTCTACGAGATTTCTTGCAAGTTCTGCAAATAAATACATAAATAAAAAAAATGAAGCAGCCACTACCTCTCAGTATCGTAGTTATCTGACTTCTGCAAATTCCGGAGATAGGATGAAGACGCGTTTCCTCCTGTATCAGATGGCGTTCCCCTGCCTTATTACCGGATCGCGTGGTGATACGGTCTACGTGATATGCTTAGCTGGAGAAATGTAAGTTTTTTTATGCTGAGCTCAGCGCAAAAAATGACAAAAGTGCCTGCTCGCATGGTTTAATCTTAGGTTTTTGGAGCTTGTGGGATAATTTTATGATTCGATGGCGGTATAGTCTTTTGTTTGAAATTTTATTGAAGGAATTTAAAAATCTCCCCCCAAAAAAGTTCTCTTAAATAATGACATTGGTTAAAATTTTCCTGGATCATCCAAATGGTATAGTTTGCAAGAATTTTTAAGATATCTTATTGGTTTCTCGCTGTAAAGATCTATTTCTGTAAATACTATTCAGCTGTTTGTTGCGAAAAATTCAAATTTTAAGGGTAATACATTTATGAGATGACAAGTCTCCAAGTTCGTATCAAATGCTTAGAGCTGAACATTATGAAAAAGAAACAATTTAGTGCTTGGTTGTCGCAAGAATAGATTGCGAGCACTAATAAAAAGAAGGAAAACACTCTTGCAGCTTTTTGTTTGCTCATTGACTACTGTTGCAGTTAACATGTTCTGTGAAATATTATTTGCTACATTACTGCATTAGCTGTATATCTTCATTTGAATTTTTCTATAGTTTCTCTTTATTAAATATTGCAACAGAATTAAAGTGACCGCAAGTCATGGCCATGGATTCATGACCGTCATATTTACAGTCGTTTTTTAATGAGTTGGCTCTAATATCTTATAGCAGGACTGATGCTTGTTAAAATCTGTCAGGGCTCAAAGTCTATTGATATGATCCGGGTGAGTGAGTGAATATTAACGTCGCACTGTTTAGCAACTCGAGCGATGGACCTCGTAATTTCGAACCATGTTAAGTGATGAGGAAGATACCTGAGCTGGCACTCCTTCTCCTAACTGCCACACCACACTAAGTGGAGGACGTTTGAGCTCTCGAAAGTTTTAACATGAATCGGTTCCCTCTGCAAGGTGGGTCTTCAGCGGTACTGGGGTTGAACTCATGACACGCCGGCCACGAGTCCGTTACCTAGACCACAAAGCTACCGCGGCCATGATATAATCAGGGGGGAAGTGAGGTGCTAGCTCGGATGTCTTTCTCCTCACTCGATTGTAATTCAAAATTACGAGAGATCCTTCGCCCGTACATTTTGTTCTAAGTAAGATGTTAATAAACAAGTAAGCTAATGCAATTTTTTAAAATCCTTTCTGCGTAGCGATGGATCTCTTTTTGTTAGCCATTGCCTCTTTTTCAGCCACTGAAGGATGTGTGTAAGGAATAGACATTAATGGACAGTAGACCAACACATTGTGTGCTAGCATTATATTTTTCTTAAACTATGCTATGCTATCCGGAATTATTTTGATTTCTCAATAACTATTTAAAATTCTGCATATTTATTTTATATGACTTATTGTTTTATTTTGAGAAATTCGTAAGTAATTTTGCTTGATTGACAGAACTATATGCGGCTGCCCCTTGTTTTGGCCGACCGCATACGGTGCGCGCTGCACTCTTGCTAGGATCGGCCCGGCATGTAGTGTATTATAGGAAGTACTGGCTAAAATATCGTACTCATCTCTTAACCATGATTTGAAATTACGAACTTCAAGAGGCTAACAACATGCACGTCTCTTTTGTGGGACATTAAAAAAAAAACGAAAGATTTTAATTTCTGACGATTTATTGGTCTATTTACCAAAAAGATATTTAATCTCAGCATTACATTTTAAATAGTTCTGCTTGTAGAATTGTATAATATAAAGTGAACGTGAATTCATGTCGTATTTATTACCTTATTATATTTTTTGGTTCTTTTTCTTGCGACTCTCCTGGGGTCAATTTTTTGGAATATCTGTCTATTCTGATATTCCAAATCGTAAATTCTCCGCTTTCAAAGAAAAACTAGCTGCCAGAAGCAACATTTCCTTTTCAAAAATGGAAGTGGAAGCTGCATAAATCAAGGGTGCCTTGAAAGACCGAAGTTTTACGAGCTACGAAAATTGACCTTTTATGAATATTAGAATTCAGAAATTGGCTCTCTTCCACAAAGATTTCGGCCCGTAGGTTGTTATCGCACGTAAATGGTCACCTCACCCACCCTATTTTGACCAAAATGTGGTTTTCTGAGTGACCATCATTGATTTGAAAGGTACCATTTTATTTCTTGAAGCGGGGATGGTTTTGGGCTGGTTTACTGCTTCAGTGTAGTGATAATGGCTTTTTTAGTATCTTTTTCTCCGTGATGATGGTAATTTATAATGCATTTGTGCTTTGGAAAGATGTAATGAATGTTGACGTAAAAGTTTTCCGCATCGTAGGGGGCTGGATTGGTTATTAATTTCATGATTGATATGCTTGTGTTGTTGGTAATAAAGATTAACTTTCTTGTTACATTAAAAAACATAAAATTTAAGAATTCATTTATCTTAATGTACATGTATTGTCTTCGAATCATCTTTTCTTTATCTTTCTCACTTTCATTCTTTCGTAATAATTTTCGTTTTGGAAAATTATCTTGGTCACTGCGGTGAAAAGCTGCGAAATTAGTTTTGATATAAATTATTAAATAAATATATAACACACTTTTTCTAGTTTTTTATCTTTCTTGTAAAACAAATTAATCACTCAAGTGTTGCCCGCACTAAACTCTCCCTCACTTGTCAATCTTGGAATTTTCTAATTTATTGGCATTTTGGTATTTTCCAGTTTTAACCCTCAAGTTAGGAATATTAAGGATTCGTTCCTAAGCTTAAGTCTCATTTGTATTGTGAGTCAGTCTCTTCTATATCGAAATATCAAGCGTTTTTCGAACGCGAATCCTCTTTTTTTTTCACAATCTTAAAATCCAGATTGGGTATGACAGTATGAAAATGATAAATTATCCATAGAAAAAATATAGGATTGTTAAAATTCTAAATTGATTTCTGATTGACTCTGATAACGAAATCTTATAAAAGGATAATGAATTTCGAATAAAGTATAAATTCAGCTTCTTACGGTATATTATAGACGAGCATGTTTATTGCCATTTATAATGTTACAACTCTAACCATTAATAGGTATAGTGTTTAAATCATAAGAAAGAAATATATGCTTCAATGGACTCTTGAGGTAATGAATTCATTTTTTCTTCAACAGGTGGCTGTCTGCCGGAGGATGGCGTGCCGGATATGACCGTGATCAGTGACATTGACGAGCAAGGAATCAACACTAACCTCAAGACGCGGTACAAGAAAGATCACATATATGTATCCTTTTTCATTTATTTTTCTTTTTACTCCAAGGAGGGTAAGTAAGAATGTGATTTAAAAAAATACACCAATTAACTTAAAAGATATACACACTACTCCTTTTTCAATTTTTTTTATAAACAATAATATTAAAAGCAATTATTGGTTTCGTTTTATATCATTAAACTGATTCTGTAAAAAAAGTCAGCTTCACCATGGTTATTTAAATTTTAAAAAAAAAAAAAAAATTGAAGTTTTTAAAGTGTTTTAAATGAAATACTCGATTTTATTATATTTTTAAAATAATTTCAAGCGATTTAAGTGGAACATAAGTTAGTATGGAATTGAAAATATTGAATTTTAGTTATTGTTATTATAGTTAAATCGAAAAAAAAACCTCATGAAAATTCAAAAAATTCTTAACTTTAATATTAAAAAAATTACTAAAACTCTTATATGTAAATCCATTTTAGCTTTTAATTATATTTGTATGGAAAGTATCTGCTCTGCTGGCCGATATACCATGATGAAGAGTATCGGTGGTTTGAACTCGGTACCTTCCGATTCGTAAGCGCGTAACTTACCACTAGACAAAAGTGATCACCCCTGTCCGGAGGCTGTTACTGGCTTACTTAGATTCCGCCACAAGGGATAGCAAACGTAAAATTCACTTGAAAGGAAGGAGATGCCGATAGATATGCAAATGATTAACGCAATCAAAATATGTAGAATGGAGAAACGATCTCAAACTCTGTAAAAGGAAAGTTACGCAGCGGATTTTTCATAAATCGCATTTGGATGTCGGTTGATTGTGAGAAGACTGTGCCTCGGTAAAAGGAGGAATGGCTGTCAGCACATATCGGAATTTGTTAGTCGCAGGATTGCACCCCCATCGTGGTTTATCGTTCCATGATATTGCTTTTCGCATTGGTTGGAATCCAACGACTGTCACACGAATGTGGTATCTATGGGTTCAGGAAGGTTAATACTGAACGTCATACAGGATCTTAACGGCTTTCCGTCACTTGCATTCGAGAGTACAAGTATGTTGTAAGTGTCGCTCTTACAGGATCGTACAGCCACATGGTGAACTTGAAATCAGATTGCTACTCGGCAAATATCCGCACAGGCAGTTCAGTACGTCTGGAACAGCATGGATTGTTTGTATGACGACCATTATTGCTAATTCCCTTGACACTGCAGCATGGAAACCCGTGATGACAGTGGTGTGTCAACGACAAATCTGGGTACAGAAGTGGTACTGCATTAAGTATCGTCGTACTGGCCCGTACTTGGTGCGAGGGTATGGGCGGTCATTAGATACACGACTCGAGTACTTCTTGTATGCGTCGTCGGCAATCTGAACAGCCAATGTTATATTCCTCGGAGACGACAATTTTCAACAAGATAACTTAAGACCGCATATTGCTCGTCGTATTCTGACTTACTTCAGCGTAGAGGTATCCGACTTTTGCCCTGGCCAACACGTTCTGCACATCTCTTATCCATTAAAAACATCTGGTCATGAGTTGCGAAGAGACTGAGCCGCTATTGTTCTCGAGTCTCTACGATTCATGTAGTGTGGCATAGGCCTGAAGTAGCATGCAATGATTTGTTCGTATTTGTCATCCGAGTTCAATTCGATTCAATGCCTAACCGAATTATAGCCGATTTAGCTACCATACACTAATTTTAGGCGTACAATTTAATCATATTTTCTTCCTACTGTGCTGTTTACTTGCAGTAATTAAAAGTTTAGTTATTTGCTTTCCTTCCTGGAGTTGCAATTACAATGTGCAGCAGTATATAAAAAATGTAAAGACTCTAATTTGAACAGTAAAAAAAACTTGGAGAACAGGAAAAAGACATTGTAATAGACAAATGTAAAAGTGTCAGAAATGTAAAAATCACTCAAAAACGCATTTAAATATTTATAGGTTTTGAGAATGACAGCACTAAGAAAAGTCCAGTTATTCTGAAAATTAATTTAGAAGCCGAAGCTTCTTTTTTGCTTAGGATAACGTTTAAAATAATAGATATTTACATTTTGAACAATAGGGCAATTTTAAGTGGAATTTTTGTTGTAAAAGTATAAAATGCTATTCTTTTTGTATAAATATCTGAAATCGTGCAAAAGTCGATTTTTTAAAAAAAAATCATGAGTTATTGTTAAGAATATCTTGAAAAAATGTGTGTTCTCTGTTTATCCAATTCTTAGGATATCAAAGGCAGCAAAATTAAAACAAATGGGGTTTAATTTTGCCTCGAAGTATAAATCAATATGTAATTTAAAATCCAACTGTGTGTGTGACAGAGGGATTTTTTACTTTTGCTTATTAGTATGCATTTATTTCGATCTGTTTTTACAAGTTTACTCTATTTTTATGAAGTGTATGTGTTTGTCTTATAATAGGGGAAGGGTAACGATAATTGTGTGATAAAAGTCATAAATTTCATGTCCGCCGTCTTGAAAATAGAATTATGGATTTGAGTATTGATTTTAACGCAGTGTAGAGGTGGTATGCAATAGAGTTGTTGCACACATTAAATTTTACGGGACCTTAAATTTCAAGGCCTGGCTTTGTGCGGAGGCTTGTAGAATATTATACGAATCTAAGAGAGAGTGTCTTTTCTCCACACACACACACACACATACACACACACAAAGGGGGGAAGAAAAGAAGGGGGAAACACACACACACACTACTTGATTGTGGCACGGAAATATGAGGTTTTGTTATAACAGACTACATTGTTCATAATTTTACTATCGTTTTGTTTGTACTTTTGTGACAACTCAATTTTTATTTTCACTTCACTAAGTTGGATTCTGAGATTACTTATAGTGGGGGATACACATTAATTTTGTTACTTATAATTCATCCATACCTTCTTATCTTTGCACCAGAGCACACACACCGATCATTATCAAAGATTGTATCTCATTCTGATGGATAATATCCGACTAGATGAGAACGATAAATTAGTGTTACTGACCATGACAGAAATGTGAGATTTGTATGCGAGATATTCTTTCTAAATGCCTTGATGCGTTACAGCATGCATTGGAGAATTGATATTATTTTACTTTAATGTATTAAAGATTCTGATGTTTTCATAGGGACATCGCGTGAGCTCAAACAGTCCAGTTGCGATATAACGACTCTCCTTGCTGCTTGGACGCAGACGAGACTGTCGTATTTGAAACGAGACAGATGCTTAAGAAAACGAGACATTTGTTCATTTGTGTATATTTATATATGTGTGTAAAGGAAGAAAGATTCATAAGTTCATCCTTCAGTGCCATCGTCTTTCAAAGTGCGTGCATGAATTCGAATACTTCGCATCCTGTGTTTAATTACGTACATCGACACCGTGTTATCTTAATTATTTGTTTTCTTTAATTGGAAATATTTTGTTATGGAAAATCCTGTGAGAAGTAATTCATTTTATCTCCATACTTTTAAAAAGGACTAAATTTCAGGATATTTTTTTTTTAAAAGGACTGTATGTACAATTACTAATTTTTTTATTTGCATTTTATTACATTATTATTTTAATACGAACATTAAAATTTTTTTTGAGTAGGTTTTTAAAAAAAATTCATTTGGGGAATAACATGGGGAAAAGCTTCCAAATGAGGGAAATTTATGTACATTTTAGCCCTTGAAACTTTGTTTGAATAATTTCTTTGACAAAAATATCTCTCTCATTAAAATATTTATTTATTAGCATTAATATGCATGCAAAGTTTCAAAGTTATAAGACGAGTAGAATCTTCAGAAATGCTTGTGTTTTAAAGTTTTGAGAAATTGCGATTTAAAATATGCACATTTTTACCTTTTAAGTAATGCTTGTTAGCAGCAGCATAGTTTGGATTGCTAAAGTACTTCTAATTCAGTTCAAGTAAAAATTTAAACTATTTTAGAAGCATAAGGAGTCGGTTTATTTTCGAATAAAAATTGAAAAATCAATTTCTTAGTTGGTTTTTGCGAGGTCCGTCGCTAAAAGCCCTCGAGTAGCTGAATAGTGCGACGTTGATTATTAACTCACTCACTGATTTTCGTGAAATGAACCCTTTTATCTTTTAATATTGTTCGTAAAATTGTCACTTTTTTAATAAAAAAAAATAAGAATTTAAATTTTTTATTTATTTTGAAAATATTTACGACCACAGCTTTTAGCCCATGTTATTCTTTGATCTCGTCGAGTTACCGATGGGAGGAAGGAGTCTTGATCGGAACCAATTGAATTTGCATATATTTTGTGCTTAATTCGTTTTTTTTTCTTTTAAAGATAGTTGTTATTTTACACTTGACTTATTTTCAGGAATTCCATATTTAGTTAGTCACTTTAAAATTGAATATTTAGAAAAAATCATTGTGGAACGTATTTTTCAAATCTCAAGAATAATTTTTAATATACACCTTTTTAATTTTTTTGAAGTATATATATAAAAATATATATAAACTCTCTCTCTCTGTGTATAGCTTTAAATTTAAAAAAAAAATGCTTTTTAGTTTTTGTGTGTGCTTGCTTTGTAAAAAAAAAAGTATTAATCTGTTTGCGTATCAATATTACAGCCATCTCTTTATTTCACAATTTTCGAATTCCTTTAAAGAGTGAATAAGGCTTGTGTGTTAAAATTTTATCTTAAGGAATTTTAAAATGTTTACTTTCTCTTGATTAGAAGGCTGTCTACACGGATATGTGTTCACTTTCATGCATAGAAACTCGAAGGAATGAAAAGTCACTAAAAGTAAAAATGTGTATGTTAGATAAATTCTTGATATGTTATCCATGTTCTGGCGTCATTGGGCATAGTATATGTCTGCTAGTTTCGTGTTTGTAGCACAGTTTTAACTTATTTTTGACTCATTATTTTGCATTAATTCCTTTCAAATTAAATTGTTTAGGTTGTGATAAACCAATAAATACAATTTTTGGAGGGGTATTGAATACTGTTATTTTATTTTTTAAAGTATATGCAGATATATGATGTTCAACTAAGTGAATTAAATCTGTCAATAAAGATAAGTTTTGAAAAATGTTTTGTTCAAATGAAATGTTTGAACTTTTGAATAGCATGGCATCTACACTGAATAGTGTCAGAAAATCAAACGTTAATTTTCTTTTTTTTAATGATTGATTTGATTCTATTTAAGGGAACGTGGTACCCTGTGCTCAATTTTATTTATATAGATATTTATATGAAAATGTTTACATATACCCTATTTGAACGTTTATGAAATATACGTTTCTCTCTCAAGAGAAAAACATTTTTAAACTAATAATTACTTAAAATTTTTTAAAAATATTTAAATATATAAAATTTATACTTCTATTAATTGTAATTTTCCTCCCTAATATTACTTAGAAGTGTTCCTCACAATTCTGTACGTGGGATTGGTGATACTTTTATTTTTACAGTTTTTTTCGTGTCGAAACTACAAAAAAAGAGGGGGGGGGGGGTTGTATCCGGCTTTGATAATTTTTTAAAAAAAAATAACTATTAACATGTAAATCTTTATTCCATGCACACAGAATCATTAAACAAAAATACTAACCAACTAGAAAAAGTTTCAAAAGTTTATACCGAACATAAAAAAAGCCTGCGAATTTTAAATACATGATTTTTAGAGAAAAAGCATTTAGAAAAATTTTAAAGATCAGTTAAATCAGTGATTCCCAAAGTGGTCTATATTGACCTCTAGGGGTCGATGATGATCTGCAAGGGGTCCACGTCCACGAAAAAATAATTTGGGGGTCCATGAGTTGTAAATGGGGGTCTACGATATTGGTTCTCATTAGACCAGATCGTGACTTTAATTTTAAAAAGAAATTTAATCAAGTGGAAGCCAAACTTACCTATTTAACAGATTTATTTACTAAATTTAATGAAGTTAATTGGCAGTCACAGGCGACAGCATACATTTTACTAAAACAAGGACCACATTTCAGCCTTTCTTGCCAAAACCAAACTAAAGGAGTATAATTTTGGACATCGCAAGTTTTCCTAGTTTCTCAATTGTCACAATCTGCCAGAAAAAAAAAACGTTTTAACCTATGTTCAACATTTAAATGCCCTTTTTTTAGATCTTAAAACTAGGTTTGCGAATGTTTTGACTATCCTAATACCACAGAACGCAATAAATTCATATGGTCACTTTGAAAAAAAAATTTAGAATTAGGCACTAGGAATGAGCACTAACGAAGATCTTAAAGTAAAGTTTAGAAACGGATGCAAGAGCAATTTTGGCTTTAAAAAGATATACCTGTTATTTGCCCCAAATAATGGAATATCTTTTAACAAAGTTTTTAATTGTTTTTTTTTTTTTTCCGATTGAGAAGGAGTGTCAGTGCACTTTCCAATCTCCAAAACGAAAAAAGAAAAGACTGGATACTATTAACCAAGGAGATATTTGGGGTTAAACCTGACAAGAGATTGATATCAAATGTTGAAAATTTGTTATTGCATCCCCAGATTCACCCCTCCTATTAAAAGCATTTTTTTGTTCCTCAGTTATTTTATGTAATAGTTTTTTATACATTAATTAAATTTTAATTTAATTAATTTACATGTGTTTTCTTACGTTTTAAACATTATACTTCACTACAGTTCGAAATTTAAATATTTTAAGGTAAATAGCTCTATACCTGTTTTCAAAGCACATTTAAGTTGATGAATTTTCGAAAGTTTAATATTAGGTAAGTAACGGTCTACCCAGTACCGAAAAACCTTGCAAGGGGTCTATGATGCAAGAAAGTTTGGGAACCTCTGAGTTATATAAATACATGAAAGAGCTAAATGCTAACTTCACGTGTTCTAGTTTCGTTTTTAACTACGATGTATTGTTAAAAATGTTAACTAACTGGCTAAATAATGTAGCTAGAGCTACGAAATTTTGTACACATATTTTGAAATGTCACACAATTAAATCAGGTGATAAAAAATTTATATTTTCGTTATATATAGGGTAATGTATCACCTTTAAACACCAAATATAAGGAATTTATGAAGACTGTTGTTGAAATTACTGAACTCGGTGGCACAACAGCCCTTGAGGGCCAATGTCTACTGTGCCTATCTCAATTTACGTGACCTTAGGCGCTGGGGTGCATGTACAGATGTTTCGGTCAAGTGGTCAATCTGTCGCGAAATTCCTAGTGTTCAGTTCCCAAGCAAGCTTAATACTCCTTTATCGACCCACTAAAGGGATGAAAGACTGAGTCGACTTTGCCCAGCTAGGGATCTGAACCCCGGACCTGTGGTGTGGAGGCGCGATATACTACCACTCAGCCACTGGGCTTCGTTGTTGAAATAACTACCGTAAAATACGGCGTATAACGTGCGCCCATATTTTCGCGCTACAATTTTTAATTTTTAGGTGTATTCTCTGCGTATGACGCACACCACCTTTTTACGAAGAAACCTGAAATGTACGTGCGCAATATTCTGATGTTTTGAAGTCATTTATTCGAGGTACTATTCCAAGCTTTAGAAAAAAAAAAAGAGTACTCTTCTAGAACTGGATTCTGTTGAGTTCATAAGGAATGTTCTTTCTTTTAATTAATTTCTTTTCTACAGTATTTCGAATGTAGAAGTCTTAATTTTTTTCCTATGCTCATCTTTTTTTGAAATTTTATTTTTAAGGCTGTCATTTTTATACCCGTCGTATAACGCACACCCGTAAATTTTGATCGTATTTTTTGTTTTACGCAGGATTTTACGGTATATGAATTCGTACACATAGTTTTACTATTGTCCGAGTGCTTTTAAAGGATTTTTTTTATGTTAAATATTTTCTTCTCTTATAGACGAGGTACGTTCACAATAGAGTATGTGACCACGAATAAGTTTTGGTGTGAAGTGAATACGAAATCATTATTATAATTAGTACAGGATTTAAACATGCACTTTTAATGTGTGCTTTTATGTGGGTACAAAAGCTTTCTTTTTGCTGTATTTTTTTTCTTTGTAAGAACATTACTTGTATTAGGTTTTCTTTGTGATGAATCTTCTTTGTGCACGCGATATCTGAACGAGTTTCTTTATCCAATACTTTTTTTCTTGCGTGAAGTAAAGCTATCTGTAATGATAATTCCTTCCTCTCTTTCTCTCTTTTTTGTGTATCATGTATGTTTATATTTTATTAGTTTTTGGTGTTGGGTGGATTTAATGCAATCATAGTTAGTCTCTCTTTCTTCTGCAAAAAAATTTCATTTATTTGTGAGAAGGAGAAGGGGATTTTTTTTTTACTTCCTCTGTAAAAATACAAGATTTTTATCCATCTGAGAATTTATAAAATGTTATAAATAACTTTTGGGGCATTTTTGTGTTAATTTATAATGGCAAATTATTGAAGATTGTATAGCTTTAGTTTAATGTCGTTTTAAATCTTGAGTGTGAAATTTAACTCTTTCACGAGAAAGTAGTACCCCCCCCCTCCTATTTAAAATTAGTGATTATCGTATTTAATTACAACCTTAACAGCATTTTTTATACAGAATGTCAATGTAGAAGGTATGCCGTACTCCTTTACGTTTGGGTAGGTGGTGGTGGGGTGGGGAGGTAATTTCAAATCGATTGGCGCCAATGATAAAATATTCATGGATTGTACTTTGTTATTATTTCAGTTTATTGTATCGTTTTATTGTATGAGTATTACTGGTTTTTGCATATATCTTGCATATTTTGTTATTCAGTAAGTATAGTTTTGTGCAACAACAAAATATTTTATAAAAAAATGAAAACAAACACCTAATGAATTATTTCCATAGAATTATTTTGCTCTCTTTCCATGAAATTCAAAGGGGGAGGGGGAAATACGACATTTTGTTTTATATTTGTTTATGGTTTTTATTTACGTCTAAAATACGCACTTATTTAAAAATGAATGTATCAACTTTGCACCTCAGAAAAGGTATAATACAGTTAAAATAAAGTAGTGGTAGTTTGATTCAATTTTTATTTTATTTTGCTCACATTTCATATAATCTGATGGAAAGCACTTTTAATTTTAGAGTCAATTTAATGTGACTATTGTACCCTATCGCACTTTTCCACAATTTTTTTGAAATTGGAATTGCTTGTTGAAACACTCAACGCAGCATGCTAGTCAATATCAGCCAACTTGTATCTATATGTATTGGTGTTGATTTTCGTGCAAGAAAAACTTTGCTCACAAATATATGTCGACCCAAATATTGAAATTTTTTTCTGTCTATTTGTTTTTCTGACTGTCTTAGCGGGGCGCTTTTTGTCCACCCTTAATGTAAACAAGCTGAACACAATTACATATTAAAGTTTACTCTTGGCATCTTTATGATCCTGTAAAAGTTAAATTATAACGAAGTCGAGTCTTGCATTTACTTTTTTTAAATAGTATTCAGGCCTTATTAATGTAAAACTAAAATATATTATAATTTGAATATTTCTATTTACTGTAGCTTACGTCACATTTAGTCAGTGTTTAAGAAAATGAATACACTATCCAGATTCTTTGAAAAACATCATATGAGCAACTAAATTTTTTTTGTATCTTAATTTTTAATGTATAAAAATCTAAGTACTAAGGATAAAAATGCCAGAAATATTCTTATATTCTTTATTCTTAAGCTCATCTACATTGGAAAATGGATGTTTGTATCTATGAAATCGATTCTCTCCAACACCGTTCAACCGATCACTTTGAAAATTGGCATGCATATGTATTTTTTTGTGGATAAGGTTTTTGTGCTATCCTCTTTTTGCAGTTCTCCATCAGGTTTCGCTACAACGTATCAACTTCTGCGCGCTTAATCATTTTCCAAGTTGCTAACATGGTCGCCAAAAATGATGCCAACTTAGCTCTATCGCCAACCTTTCGCTATGTTTCCATGAAATCGCCATTATAATATAAGGCACGACGTTACTTGCGAATATTACAATTTTAACGTAAAATAAATGCAACAGAAAGTAAAATTAATGTATTACACATCCAGATATAGATTATCTACACTATTTTAAGCATTCATTACACAAAATTTCTAACAATATGTTACTTTTGCTGAGCAGAAATCAGCTTAGGAAGGTGTTTTCAAAACTCGAGGCGTTATAAAAAAAAGGCGTTAAAATAAAAAAAAATCTTTTTTATCAGCTATTAGACCTACAGACAAAACTTAGCAAATATAAATTTTTTGTTTAGCTGAGATACGCAAAATTTTTTTTTTTGTTTAATTTGCAATCCATGTAAAATTAACTCATTTAAATCTTCTTTATACTTCAATCTGTATTGCTTAAATTTTCAGTGTAACCGTGCAAAGAATGGGTATACCAGCTAGTATTATACAAAATATTTCGTCTCTCGCAGCCTCAAAAATTGTTCTTCTAAAAACGTATCCTTTATTGTTACTTTTTTGTATGGCGGGGAGAAAAGCAATGTGTGAAATATCGTCGCTGTCAACTTTTTATTAGATTAATGCTACCAACACCGTAAAACCCAACACAAAAGTAATTTATATTCTCCTGTAGCTTGTGAATGATAAATATGACCTTCCAACTTTCTAACTGTATTTTATTGCTGTTGTAATGAGAATGAATTGAAATTACGAACAAATTAATGTTCATCATTGTTGAACATTCATTTATGCTTAGTATTTGATGATTTCTTCGTAAAAAAGAAAATAATTTTCATCTGAGTGTGGTTCTCAATATTTGTCAACTGTTCAGCATTGCTATTTTAGAAACGTATTAACACTCAATATTTGATTATTTTTAGAAAAAATACAGTAAACTTGCATTAAGTTTAAAGTAGTTTTTTTTATTAGTTTCTAGTTTACGTATATAAGTTCATTTTTTTATTGACTCTGAGAGAGATTATTGAAATTTCTGTGGATTAAGTTTTAGTATTTGTGTGCCGAACATTTTTTATTTCCATTTAGTTAACTTCTAAATGGCCAGCTAGCTGTTAATTGTTCTTGAAAAGAAATATATTCCTTTTTTTTTCACTGTGTACTAAGTTTAATATTTTTAAAGTGCTTCATTATTAGCCAGTTTTTTAAAATCTAATTATTTAACTTTCCAAAGAGAATCTGTTTTTCGCCTATAAATATATAAACTTCTCTCTCTTGCTTATATCTGCTATTTTATACAACCATTAAGTAATAATTTTCTTTTTTTATACTTGGAATTTTCATTAAATAAATGAATGTTTTATCAATTACATTTATTGTCCTTACAAAAACATTTTCTAATCCCGTACAGTAGAACCCCATAACACGGTAGATACGTTCCGAGGTAAATGAACCCGCGTTGCGTGATTCATTTAGAATTTACAAATACAGTCGACTCTCGGTAATTCAAACTTTTGATAATACGAACCTCTCATTAATTCGAAGTATATGCTCAGTCCCTAGAAAAACTCTTGATATTTCGAGCTAAAACAATACGTTTGGGTACACTCAATATTTTGAAGTAAAATCTGTGGTTGGCCAGACTACAACACGCGATAATTTTCAGTTATCTTATAAAACTCTCAACAATTCAGACACTCACTATCATGTACAGTCCGGGAGCAAACAGGTTGAAGCTTACAAGTTTTGCATTGTATTGCTTCTACATGTCTCCCCTGTAACGTAGCTCCTTTGGTGACCATCTGTCTACTACCCCTTGTTTGTGTTTTCTGGTTCCTCAGGTGAAAAGATACTTTTATTGCTTTGATTCTTCAAGTGGACAATAGACCAACCGTACCTGTTGTCAGCCGTCCATATCTTTCGTTTAACATGTGCCCTTGCTACTCATGTGTTCAGAAAGGGTGGTCCGCTATTGTGAAGAAGAGATGCGTAGGATTGTATATGCATGTATTGAATGTATTGTTTTAAAACAGGACTTTTTTCTGTATAATATTTATACTGTATAATATGTACTTATTAAAAATACTTCAATATTTTATACATATGTACAATTGTTGTTTTATTACATAGCTTTAAATTTAAATCTGTTAGAAAAAAATTTCTTTTCATGTTTTTTGGGAGTTTTTTTAAACCTTCTTGAAAATTCGAAGTTTTTCATTGGTCCCTCCAACTTCGAATTATCGTGAGTCAACTGTATTTAATTTTTTTAAAATTGATAGTATGAATCAAAGATGACAGATTTGTACTTCCTTTAGATAAAATCAGATTTATATAATGTCACAAAGGTTTATTTCCCTAAAATTCCACCCTTCTCAAAATTAAGTTGAATAAAACAAATCAGACGATGTAAAGGTTTTTTTTTTTACCCTTTTAATGTGCATCACAACTAG
The DNA here is from genome assembly GCA_019973975.1 of Trichonephila clavata. NCBI lineage: Eukaryota > Metazoa > Arthropoda > Arachnida > Araneae > Nephilidae > Trichonephila > Trichonephila clavata. The sequence goes on from BMAO01001884.1 coordinate 27,883, forward strand.
AAACAAATTGAGATGAGCTCCTCTATAAATGGGACTTCCCCGGAATTTGATGAGTGTTACCAATCAAAAGCTCTATTACCTTAAATTCGGGAGTATAACGCGAACCTATTCTTTCAAACTGCATTTTGAAATTTTAAATATATTCGCCACATAACGCGCGTTTTCTCTCCCCTCCCAAGAAACCTGAAATGTACATGAGCAATGCCCTTATCTATTGAAGCAACTTTCTACAAGAAAAATACCAGGCTTTTGAACAATGATATACTTCTTGAATTAAAACATTAATGCTCAAGAAAAGAGGTGCTATAAGGTCAAAAAAGAAAAAAAATTACAAAAAGAGGCCAAATGCGTCATGTCAGTTTAGAAACAGTGTGTGTGAGTGGATAATAAGAACATGGATAAAGAAATTAAACCTGAAATAATTCGTAAAAGTATAGTGCACCTAACAACCTAGATCAGTGGTTCCTAAAGTGGTCCCTACGGCCCCCCAGGGGTCTGATATTATTCAGCAGGTACGTAGAAAATTAAAACTGATTTGGGGGTTACTGAACAACGTCAGGGGGGTCCATGTAAGGTCTAATATTAAATATAAAAAAAATTTGATCCATTTTCCTTTTTATGGAAATTTAAATAAATAACTATATCTCACTTGGATATTCCCGACTGGGTGTTGAACCTTTTTGAGCGTGGATTAACTTAGATCTCAAACACAGATGAATCCATTCTAATACAGGAGCATCTTATTGAAATATCCTCAAACGAGGGACTTAAACCCATGTTTGAACAAGAATACCACAAATTCTGGTTACAAAAACAGATCTCAATTTTATATCCTGCATTATGGTTTATTCTCCAGAAGTTTTTGTCTACTTTCCCGTCTTCTAGTTTGGTAGAGCGTGGATTCTCTCTCTCTCTCTCTCTCATGAAAAACTAGTGCTCGTGGGGATTTACGGTTGATACTCAGAAACATTGAGATTAACATAAATACACTCATAACATCTCACCAAGTCATTATTTTTTAAATTTTATTTTACAAAAGTTATAATTTTAATGAATAATTCTTCAACAAAATGTTTTTTTTTTAAATTTGTTATTTTTATGCTATGCACATTTATGTAGCTTTTTCACTTGGGGGTCCGTGGGCATGTTTTGACTATAAAAAGGGGTCCATGGGTTAATAAAGTTTAGGAACCACTGAGATCTAGATAGAACGGAAGCTGATTATTTGTTTGTGGATCAGAGTCATAGAGTGATGGTGAAGATGAAAGAGAATTCGATGATGCGCCTGAAAATGTAAACACATATGACAAGCTTTTCTTATGATCCAATAATGAAAGTTCTTTAGATATGTATAGAAATCTAATTTTTTTAATGTTCATCTCTTCACTTTTATATCCGGCGTGTAATTCCCTCCTGTAAATTTCGATCTTATTTTTTTGTGTTAAAAGGGCGCCTTATACGCAGGAATATATAATAATTTTTAGAGCTAAAATGTAATAAAATTGCAGCATCCGTCCCATTCTGTAATATGAACATACAATTTTTCGGCTGTGTTATATGAATCTTGTTTACGAATCCATGTTATGAAGGGTGGAAAGGTCTGCTGTGTGCTCTTTTCAAGTATAGAGCAAGAACATGTTCAGGTATTAAAAGTAATACTTGATCGTTCTTGGGAAATATGTGGATATACGATCAACTATCCTTCCCTTTAAATGAAATCTTTGTATTCAGTTGTAAGAAATGTGATATTTCGGTTATTTTTACAAGGCTTTAGTATTAGTAGCAATGGCGAAAGGCCAAGTTCATTGCCGACCGAATCATCAGAATTCCAGACTCCCAACTAAAGCGTTTCCATCTTCTCTCCTAAAACGGAACTTGACCGATATACGTTCAATACTGTCTCCGGATCTGGAACAACGGCTCGTCTCCGTAGCGTTCGTTCAACCCCAAGCTGTGGAGTGAGGGCGTATCGATCTCGGCAGACGCCCGTCCCCTGAAAATGGCTGCCTCCAAAAAGTAGGGGAGGCAGCCTCTTGTGGGGGCGGGCATCCTACTCTTCATTCGGGAAAGAAAGGTATGCATTTCGACTCCTGCCGGAAAAATCTCATGGCTTTTCTTTTCAATTCTTTCCCCTCTACCCTGGGGGTGATGTCGTGTTTTGGGTTCGATTCTAATTCTAATCTGTCTTCTCTCCAAACGACACTATGGGCGTGTTTCTTTTTTTCCAAATGTGTCTGTATCCCGTCGGTTTTTCCTCCTTTTCTTTCCTTAAGCCCTGCAGGGGTGGCATTTTTAATGGCACATGGAATTGGAGTTCGATAATCCCATGTCTTTTGAAACGGGTGCCAGGTTGATGAAGGACCTGTAAGGTGTTGGACATTAAGTAGATTCTGAGATTAAGAGTACGGGGCGAGGGAGTGGAAGAATAAGTAGGATTTTGGTTCGCCTTTTAAGTTTTGTGAATGAAATGAAGTTGGCTGGTGTATAGTTAACTTTGCTGTTTGAAATTCCAAAGGATGTACTGTTGTTCATTCTTTTGTATGTAGCGGTTTTTTCGAATCGGAACTTTCGCAAATCCCCTGATATATCTCACAGATTGATCATTGAAGTGCAAAATGAAACGTGAAATGACTTTTATTTTTCGGAAGTTTTATTATAATACTAACATTCGCAGCCGAGATTAATTTTGAAATAATTTTTTCCCCTTTTTCTCGTTCGTGAATGCATTAAAGCTTGAGGCTAAACGTTCCTAATCATTTAACTTGATTTATATCTTCAGAATTTGTATGCATTAAAAATTCATATATTTCAAAAATTCATGACCATGAATTTGTAGATGGGATTTCAAACCAGTTTATAACTTATGTTGATTTGGGCTTCCATATGTTAACTATAAACATTATAATATTTTCGTACAATCTGTAGTGTAGGATTGTTATGAAATACAATAATTGCTTTCATGTGTTTAAGTACTTGATAGTTAGGAATTTGAAATCTAATTTGAAAAGTTTCATAATATCTACAGCAAATGTATATATTTTTTATGCGATTGATGGATTCTCTTTATGCTTAGAAGCAATATAAAATCTTTATTAAATTACCTAATTTCTCGAATCTAACCCGCCGTCAAATCTAAGGCATACTCCCAATTTTCAACACGTTTCTGTGAAAAAAAATAAAGAATAATGCATAAAAAGGTATATCGATATGCGATATTTACGAAATTAAAAAAAAAAAAGAATTTAAAGGAGAACTAATAAGAAGTAAATAATTAATTTACTTTACACATTAAAATTTTTTACATCCGTGCACGAATCTGTTATTGCTCTAACCGCCAGTATCATGTTCAATTTTCCTCATCCATTGAGTTCTTCCGCCTTCGCTTCTAAGCCGCACCCAATTTTCAATAGCATTTAACTTGGGGGGAAAAGTGTGGCTTAGATTCGAATAAATACTACACTATAATTTCTGTTAAATAATTACTTTGCGAATTACTTTTGAAAGTAATATCTATGTATTTCGTTCAATGAATATCAATTTTATTTTCAATTACTATCACTTCTCTTTATATGTCAATACTTTTTTCCTAAATGCGTGAGATATTCGATTTATAAAGTAGAACTATTTACCATACGCTTCATTATTTAATCGCATTTCAGAATAGTTTTATTTTAAGTTATTTGCTTTCCTCCGGCTGTTTAATTAAAGAAATTGCCAAACATTTCTAAAAGACTCCATTACTTAATTTGACTTGCAGGCATTTTGGATACGGGCCCTTTAAACTCTTCCGACCGATTGCATTAATTGATCCGAGAAAATGTTTACTTCCAACGAAAGAATGAAATATTCTTGCATTGTTTGAGTTATTTTCCGAAGAGAAAAGACTTTACTGTGTGTGTTGTATAATTTTCAGGTGTAGACGCTTCTGGGCGTATCTTTATTCTCTCGCGCTCACTTGTTTTCGCTCTTTCGCCCTTTTCTGTTTCCCTTTGTCATTTGGCCGGTTGATTACATTTTCCTTGAGTGGAATTTTTGTCATTGAATCTAGTTAGATCGAAAGCCTTTTTTTTTTCTTCCTGATTAAAATTTTAAAAAATTCCCTAAAAGATATTGCAATTTACATTAATTATTTAAGGCTTTGAGCTATTGCTTGTTTTTTTTTTTTTGCCATGGGGAGGTGTTAAAAAAATTCAATCTTTCGTACGATGAATTTTGAAACGATTCTTATTTGTAATTAAAATAATTTCTGACTTTTTTCCCCCTTCTTTGCACAAATCAGATCCTTTAGTTAATTAAAAAAAAATACTTTTGTGCTATAAATCAAAAACTATTTTTTTTCTTTTGTCCTTATAACATTTTATAAATAAGTTATAGCATATAGTCAGGGACGTTTTAAAAGAACCAGGACATAGTACATATTCAAGAAATCGATTTTTCAATTTTAGTATTATACAATAGTGTGCATATTTTTCTGAATCTAAAAATGTATAACATTTTTTGTTCCTTGATAAAATAACCTTAAAATATGTAAAAAGTAATTGACAAAAATGTCAACAAACGTTTACAAATGTTTAGTTTTTTCACTTTTTCTCCAAAGCATAATTTTTTGCTTTTAGGCACACTTTTTAAAAAAACTTGCACTATATAGTTCCAAATTTTTAAAATTTCTATACAAGATACCTGTGCATATAGTGATTTTTTTTTTTATCGAAGTAGCACATAGTTTTTTAAAAAATAGTTCTGTGTATAAAAAAAGGGAGAAAAAATAAAAAATTTCAAAATTACATAGTTTTATAATTTTTTTAAAGAAACTATCTTAATATTTTACTAAAAAAATAGATTCACTTTATTTTTGGTATTGTTTTATATATGTGCAAAAAATATCTTATATATTTAAGTGATACTTTTCTAAGAAATGATACCTAAACACAAGCATATTATGTTATCTAAAAAATTATGTACAACTTAAACGAAACAGAAAAAAAAATTAGCTCTATTTTTTTTTTTTTTATTTCTACACACTATTTTTCATTAATATCACAAAAGGAAAAGAAAAAAAATCTAAGCTCTATTGGAAATTTTTAAAGATATATGTCCCATAAACAAAGAGTCTAATTTTTGGCATTTTACTGTTTCGAGCATCCTCTGGTATCCTTAAGTGCGACTTTAATAAACCCTCACTCATTTTGCTTAGTTGAATGTATTCAAATCTGATTTAATTAAATGTTTTTCAATAATAAGAAGAAAAAAAAAGAACGTGGAAAGCCACGCGATAGAAGTGAAACTTTTTTGGCGACGTTGACCGTAAATGCAGGAATAGATTTACTTATATTAAACTGCTGAGAAAACTTTAATCAAACAAAATTCGACCTTCATTTATAGTATGAAAATATTTTTATTCAATTTTCTGCATCATCATTTTCCAAGAAAGACATAATAGGTGTGTGGTAACTAAAGTAGGATATAAAAATCCTCGATTGTAGTCAATCAAGAAAATGTGAGAAAACTGCATCAATCGTTGTTCCGTATATTGTTTTTCCTTCTCTAGAATCAGTATTCATTGTCAAATTCAGTGTCCGTTTCAAGAATTCAATGAGTGGCTTTGCTTCTACTGAAGCAAAATTGACATTAAAGTCTCCAGTTAAGATAATCGGCTTTTAATTATCATCAGATCCAATGATTGCAGCAGCCTCTGATGTGTGCAGCACTAAAACTGTATTGATAAAGGTGCTAAAAGCTGCTACAGAACTACCTGGTGATAATCGCCAGGAATTGCTGCTAGTTTTGCTTTTTTTTCTTTCACGAAACTCTTTTCCTCTTTTTGCATTTATTCTAGGCGCTATCTGACCAGAATTTATTTTGATTCACATTGGAAAAAAATTAATAATATAAACTTAATGCATCACTAACAGAAGTCACTGTGTTTGTTTACTAGACGTTATCCGTAGCGATTCTGGCGCGAACGTTAGTGACATATACACAATGCCCCAGACACTCCTGTAATGGGAAGAGCCATATAATGGTAATATTTTGGGTACGTTTATTCTTTGAAAGCGGCACGTTTATTACATAAAAACTACGAAAATAAGCCACGCTAGTTCGTTACGAGAGTAGCAAGGGTACCCACTTAATGTCACCAATACCTAAGCGCCTTTCGTCCATAGCAGCAAGATATGCTTTTGATGTACAATTCCCCCTTAACAATCGTCCAACTTTTTCACAGATATGACGCAAATCACGTGGCGTACCCCTCCCGCTCTCTTTTCCTCACGCTCGCTATTTCCTCACCATGGCGACGTTTCGGGGGGATGGGGGGATCACTACTTCCGTTCGCTTTTTCACTGTTAGGCAAAACTGGGTAAATTTCCCATTCACTCCCGTCCGCAAAGAAGTTTCACTTCAAAAAAAATTTCTCTTAAAAAGTGAAAATAATTAAGTTGAAAATAATTAACAATCAACAAATGTTATAAATTAAGATGGAAATAAAGTGTTTTTGTGTTGTAGATAAATATTATTATTATTACTGCAAATATTTCAAAACTGAAATAATACTCCAGGATTTGCGCAGTTTTGTTCTCGTTAAAAGACATACATTTTGGAGGGAAATAATCTTCTTCCCTCCGTTCTGGCTGAATGAAAATCAGTTAAAACATTTGTAGTCCTGATGATCGAATTCAAAAATTTTTCCTTTATCTGTCAAATACCTCAAAGTATACCTTACTTCAATACATGGAAAGAAAAATTTCCCATCATTCAATCTCTTATTTAGCTTACAAAATGAAGACGAAAGTTTACCATATTGTTTTTATTACTTATTTTTACATCTCACATCAACAAATGTGAGAATTGTTTTGCCAAAGAAAACAGATTATTTTCCCACACCGTACAATAACATCTTACTTCTAAAAAAAAAAAAAAAAGACAAATGACTTTTCTTTTTCCACAGAGTTCGAACGGTGATTAGAAAACTTTTTTAAAATAGATACTTTTTAAAAAAATGGTACCTAAACATAAGCATGTATTATGGGATCTCAAAAATTATGTCCAACTTAAATTAAACAATTTTTTTTTTTTTTACTAGAAAATTATTTTTGTATCTCTACTAAATGATTAAAATGTCTTTATTAAGATCACGGGGAAAGAGTCTTAATTTTGGCATTTTACTCTTTCAAGCATGTCCTGGTGCTCTTGAGGTATGAACCAAGAGGGCCGGGTCGAAGCCTCGTCTCGTTCTCGACTCAGCCTCAACAAAATCATGATCTGAATAATTTTAATCGTTGAATGTTATTCCCGTATATATTCTCCGAAAGATTGGAATTTCAAATTATATGCCAAATGGCAACTGTGTGCAAGACTGCATCATTATATCTTGTCCGTTGTCCTGCCAAGGCCTACCATATAAATCATTTAGGTGGCAGTCGGTCGAGTGAGATTGTGAGTCATGCACATTGGATAGGTACGAGTATTTGACGAGTATTTGTACGAGTATTTGACATCGTATACAAATTTTATACGGTATGGTAAAGTACCGTAGGAGGGTGGGTTACTTTTGCATAAGGGTCCAAGGACACAAGAAATTTTTAAAAATTACTGCATATGGTAATTTTTGTTTAAAAACTGTCATTAAAACTGAAGACTTCAATTGGAATATGCCTGAAGAAAAGTCGTAGTTATTAATTGAAAGGATAAGTAGCAAATATAATGAAGGTTGACCTTTTATGCATTTTGTGAATGTTTGTGGAAAGATCATTGTTGTTGTTGCTAATGCCACCTGTCTGACGTAGTCAGATCAAGGCCCACGAAATTCATCATGACATCGGGCTAGATTGTACGCCTGTCGTTAGCCGTAGCTTTGAGCACCATGCAGGTGACAGTACGATTTGGCTCGGTTCCACCCCAATTTTGAGGGAGATCACCCTGGGAGTGGTCAGGGGTTTCCTTCCTCTCTTCCCCTTCCACCAACCACACGAGAGGACTTGCGGCTCGACGGCTATTTAGAGTACCCCCATGCCTCTCGAAGGCACTATACATTTACAAACATCCATGTCTTCTCCGGGATTCGAACCCAGGCCCTACGGCACAGCAGTCAGCGTCGTTAACCACTATACCAGATGGGCAACGAAAAGATCATGCACACGTTTTCAAATTTATATGACTGAATGTGACTAATAATGTTCCATTTAAATACGAATTTATTGTCCTTGAAATTTTCTTTCTTAAATAATGTATAAACCGTGTCGATTTGCTTTATAAACATTGTAACTATAATAGTTTTAACCCAAAAATAAATCTTAAGTTAAAATTACGTATAAAGGTTTGCTTAAATATTGCTGTTGTTTATTATCTTAGCTTATTAAAATATTTTTTATACAAGCATACCTTTTTTTCCGTTGATAAATTGGTATTTTACCTATTAACCACGTACCAGAGATTAATCGAGAGAGAGTCTGCGAATTTTGAAAATCTATTTCATTTTAAACTTTTAATCGGTCTATGCGGCTATATTTTTTCTACTCAAACGTTGCCAGCTGCTCGGAATTAATACACAATTGCCGATGTTTCTTACATGTGGTCTGAAAAACTGTGTAGAATATTCTTTTTTTAAAGTCAATTTCATTCAGTAACTTCGAATAGTGACATATAAAGCGTTATCTATTGCGTGAAAGTAAATGTCATGGATGTTTTATTTTTTTTATGGTTTACAGTCAAAATATTACATTGTTACAATGTTATTTCAAGAAATTGAATTCTAGAACAGTACTTGGGTGAAATAAAACAAGAGTTTTTGTTCTCTCTTTTGCGTTTAATGCGTTTTTATGGCTTTAATTTAAAGAAAAATGGGGAACAAATTTTATTCTTTTTGTTACGCGAAAAAGGAATATTTGAGGACATAACAATGGCCATTTTCTTTGAATCGCTTTGTCGTTATTTTTTGTTACCTTCACTGCAAAGTTATATGGCATTCTTACGAACTTTAAGATCTTTGAATGCAATTGAGGTTTAGGTTTTTTTTTAATATAATTTTTTTTTAAATGGATAACATATTTGTGTTCGATTTTTTTTTTTTTAAATATGTTTCTTGATTATTTTTTATTCGTCATTTATCAATTCACAAAATTTTTTCACAAGAAATCAGGCAATTATATAGATGTAAAGAAACATTTTATAACATTTACTGAATATCAAGGAATAAATGTTTCTCAAAGTAGATGTGCTCTAATGCAATACATATGATACCGATCAAAATGTTTCGGTTCTAATTTGCTCCTCGAAAATTTAATTTTGTCAGTCAATATGTAAATAATTCGATGAAATAAACCTTTTCTGTTATTTATTAAGGCTTGTAAATCATTTAATTTAAAAGGAGTGGATACACAAACACAAAGACTTTAACATTGTTGACCGTTTGACTTCCTGTTTTGGTTCTGCGCGAAAAGTTACACTTCCTGCTTGGGGAGAAATTTTTTCCCTTCTAAATTCCCCTAAGAGATAAAAGTCTTCAACACGATAAAAGGTGTTTTGTTTTAGAAATATTTTTATCCTTGTTAAAATTCACCAACGAAAACAAATTGACAGATAGCATTTTTTCTTTCTTTTTTTTTTATGTGTAACATCTTTCCTCTCGATTGCTGGAGATTTGTGGGAGGGATTTCGTGGAAAAGGACGGAAATGCGTAACAGGAAGTTGGGGAAGCGCGCGCTATTCAGTGAAGTTATGTTTTCTCTCCTTCATTCGGGAGAGGCTCCGCCCCCATCCCCCACCCCCTGTAGTCTAGACCGCGTGGGATCTTTGTTTTCTCACTTTAGGATCAGAAAAGAAGCTAAGTCCTTTAAGCAGAGACGTGGTTAGACAATGACGAACGTGTTTCGATACCTGACTTCGTTCGCTGTGTACAATTTAAATGACCGGGCCACGGAGCAGCTGGTGTTGCGATCCATCGTAAACAAAACAACTCAGATGTTGTGACTCAACAAATGGATATTACTTATCGTCAAACAAGTGGACTGGGTATTGTTAATCAAGATATTGGGGACATATGTGCGGCAAAATCCTTATTTGAAAATGGACAAAACAGTGATTTCGGTGGTCGTATACATTTCTCCGAATCAAACGGTTCAAAAAATTAAAGATTTCCTGCATTTCTTACTTTTACCTTATACCGAAGGTGGTTCTGCTCTTTAAAAAAAAAAAAAAAAAACTATCACTCGCTTCCCATGATTTTGAGTGGTGATTTTAAAGTTAACTTCAGTTTGCTAGAAGCCGAGCGACTCATTGCTTTTTTGAATGATGAACTAACTCAAGCTCGAAATGAACACAAATCGAAATGTTTCGACAACTAACAGCGGTACTGTTATTGACGCTATTTTTCAACGGCTTTTAAATACTTTGAAATCACATGAGTCATATTTTAGTTATCATAAGTTATCATTACCGCTCTTCCCCAAATTGAACAAGAGTAATTATTTTTGATAAAAAAATTGCAATACTCCTTGTGTTGATTAAACAAAATTTTCATTAAAGATATAATTTTTCCATGGAAGATT
>BMAO01001885.1:0-24086 GCA_019973975.1 Trichonephila clavata
AAAACATAAAACAGTTTTATTTTTGCTGTTTAAGAAATCATGTGTACAGTTTAGAGAAAACTTTTGAAATTTAAAAGTCTTAGAAACTTATGTTTGCATGTGAACACACAGAACACATATGAAAACTTTCGAAATGACGTAAAATCATGTTTTTTCAAATGCACACCAAAACCATATAGATAAATTTTTTCCCATTATATTTATGATGATATTTGCTCTACTTTGATATTTGTAATACATAAATGCTACAATTCTTCTAAAATTTATAGCGATTTTGTGATAATAGATGTAAATTTTACAAAATATCTCGTTAAACAAAAACTGAAAAATGTTATGTATGTATTTTCTGACAATTTGAAAACATTTTTGATGCTTTTTTTTACTTAAAATATATTGACTTGATGCTAATGTTGAATAAAATGTGGCAAATACATGTTGGAAGTCATAATTTTGTGATAAAGTGACATTTCATGTTAAAAATGCATTTTTCAAAAAGTTTGTTTATAAAAATTTATGTTCTTTTTTCTCAGAAAATAAAATAATGCAAGGATGCTCATAAAATTTCAGTAAAACATAACTCATATGTACACTGAACATAACCATGTACACTGAAGTGTGCCTTTATAAATTTTCCCAAAATAATTTAACATAAAGCATTTATCGTAGAAAAAAAATGAAAATTTTCAAGAAATTCATAGTAATATTTTTATGTTGCATGGTTTTGAAAAAACTTAACATTATATTTGAAATATCTCACTTCAGCATAAATATTAAAGTCTAATTAATATTCAGACTAAATCAGAAGTCTTAATATTTAACAGTTTCTGAGAAAAATGTACACATATATATGTGATGATACGGGATGATTTTTTTCGTTACCTGTAAAGCTTGTTATGCACATAAAATTACATAAATTTCATGTTTAAAAACATAAAAACAGTTTTCTTGTTGTTGTTTTGGATATCATTTATGTAATATTTTAAGAATCCTTTTAATTCTGATACTTTAAGAAATTGTGTTTACATGTGAATTTATAAAACAGTAATGAAATTTTTCGAAATGTCGTATAATGATGCATTACCAAGCCATATTTTCATGTATTGACACATTTTTACATGGTATTTATGATACTTATATTCAACTTGGATGGACAGTAATGTATCAGAACAGAAACTTCTTCAAAAATTGATGCATAATTTGAGAAAAATGATGCAAATGCTATAAAATATCTCGATAGATTAAAAGTGAAAAATGCTATACATGTATTTTCTGAGAAATCTAAGTAAAAGAAATAAGTAAAAAGTCTTAAAAGTTATTGAGAATAAGCTAATATTTAAAAAAATAGTGCAAATACAGATTGTAATTCATAATTTTTTTGATGAAGTGACATTTTATAATAAAAATGCAATTATCTCAAAACGGTGTTTTTAAAAATGCGAGTACCATTTTCTCAGAACCTATTCAACGGAAGCACTTGCAATCTTCACTGAATATTACTGATATGTTAATATATATACTGAAGTGAACTTTTATTAATATACCAATAATATTTTTGTAAAAATCAGTTATCGCGAAAAAAAAGGACATTTTTCAAAAAAATTCATAGTGATTCATTACGATGAAAGTTTTTGAAAAAACTAAACAATATATTTGAAAAATCTCACTTCAGTTTAAATAAAAAAGTCTAATTAATATACAGAAAAAAATTTAAGTCTGTACATTTAATATTTTATGAGAAAAAGGCACATAAAAATGCTCAATTTAACATTAGCGGGATAGGGGGTACCGACTTACCTTAACAATCTCATTCAAACGTAAAAGAGCGTCTTATGAGGGGTCAAACCCTACTGATCACTAGAGAGAAAGTCTCCACGGCGCACAAATCCTGTCAACAAGAAGTTTCTCTGGGCATTTACCAAGAGTTGGAAGCAAGCTTATGCATCGAAGGTGATCCAAAGGAAGAACTCATTTACTTTGGGGAGGAAAATCACCTGGGCAAGCTTCCGAACCCGTGGAAAAATACTTAATCAAGTCAAATATTAAAGAGTTTATGGAGAAATGAAAGGAATGCTAAGGGGAGCCCCATTTTCTAGTGAGTATTTCGATACCGCCCCATCCCACTCTAGAGAATTAAGAGTGTACATAATACATGGTGAAAACAAGAGTTAAATTTTAAAGAGTATATTCTATAATAATGTGGAATATATTTTTAAACTTAATTTTTTTCTAAAGCCCCAATTTTTTTACTTGCGAATCTGAAATAGCTATTGCCACAAATATATTTAAATGAGTAATATTATATATTTTAGTCATAGATAGGATGTTGTTGGAATTGTGAAACGCTACTGAATTTCTCCTTCATTTAAAATTGTGGAATAAGAGTTTTAGCTTACCTGTTATAAAGACAGGCAGGGGTTTTGATGATACGAAGTAATCCGTAATAAACTGTTGCTTTCAAAATAAATATAAATTGACAGTTTCAAGCTTAAGGAGTACTACGTTAATTCCTGTTTAACATATTTAATTACGTTTCTTGGATAATATACGCAATGAAATGCAGTGGACGAAACGATTTTCCTATTGCTCATAGACAAAGACAACACGTGCACTACAGAAATTAAAATGCGCTATATCGTTCAATTTCATATAAGTCTGAATGTAATGTAATCTAAGTTTTTTATCCACTTCCCGAACTACCGAAGTATGCGAATTTTCGTACATTTGATAGAAATGATTTAAATACATACAAGCAGCATATGGTAAACAGTATTCAAGTTTACTTTTGTTCGTACATAATCAGCGTGTTTTTCTAGTCATTTTTAGATTATATTTGGTTAATCTGACCCAACCCCTCCACGCCATCTCAACGCCCTTTAATTTTCTCTGGATCTCTTACAGCCCCCTTGAAAGCCCCAATCGCTCCCAAGGGGGCGGTATCGCCCACGTTGAGAACCTATGGTTTAGTGAAAAGGAGATATTGATTATTCCTTTTGACAATGCTGAAAGGGTTAAACTTTTTTTTTAATTATGTGATACCTGTCTCCAGTATTTTTTTGTTTATTTGCACGAGCTTCTGTAGCATCAAAATCAGCGTTTTGGGGGAAATAACTGTGTGACGAGAATTTACTTTTAAATATAAATTTAAAAGAATACATTAAAACTGACTGACGAGTACTTTAAACGCGTTACACTATTATGTATTATTTTATGATAAAAAATAAATACAAAATGTTCTTGCTTAATTTATCCTTCATATGCAAATACATTTCTATGGAATAATAAGCTAAATAAAATGTAGACAGTAAAAAAAAATTACACATATTTAATTAAGAAATGCTACAGAGCAGACGATTTTGATACTTAACATTCACGGCCATTTTTGTCGATTGATGACGATTAAGCATCAATTAATTTGTTTCAACTCATATAAATATCTTATTTTTGTTTATGGAATATTAGAAATATATTTCAGAAAATGAAAAGAAAGCCTGTAGTTTACTTTTCCGTATAATATAAATTTAAATTAATTCTTAATATTTAATTTTTTCCAGTTTATTCTGAATTTTTATTAAATGAATTTGATTTCTTACCGCTATATCCGCAATTGCCCGGATTTTACAGAGAGAGAATTGCTGGTTTATTATTTTTCGAGCTACGATTAAACTATCGTTTGAACTTGATATATAATGCGGGCGCTTACCAGCTCTCCTCAGCCTATCTCCATTTTCGAACGAGATCTCCGTCCACCTTCACCGCATGCGCCCACAGTAATTATAATTTAAACAGCGATTATATTTTTTAGCGACATACGAAAAATTTATAACATCATTCTTTTGTCTTGATTATAATAATTTCTAAATCTTATATGGAAACTATTGGTTTGGTGATGTTTATAAATTTATTGAGACGAATCATTAACTCAGTATATATATCCTGAATTACAGTTTATCTATATATACTTACATAAACTAAAATCCTTTATTTTTCCTAGAATGCTCGCATATTAATAGGATATCATCGGAAACTCAATTTCAGATCTGAAAACAAATGAGTTTTAAACATATTTTCGGAGCACTTCTTATTGTTCTGCCTATAAAAAAATTGAATTTTATAAAAAGCGCTGATCGGTTGTGTACTATTTACAGTTTTTTTTTTCATTAATTTTTTTAGACAATTAAATTAAAATTCTCATTTTTAACTGTAATTGTACTTCACTGCTGTTGAAGTTATTTATTTACGAATTCTTATTTCCGAGTTCATTATTAAAAATTTGAAAACGTTCTGAATTATTTTTTGTTTTGAACCTAGGAGAATTGCAAATCAAATAATTATTATCAAAAGGATTATGTTTTGAGTTCTAATAATTTACAATCTAATATTTTCCTAAATAACTAATTTGTTTTGCTTAGAACTGTTCTGTTATTGCCAGTAAAAAAATGAATTTTATAAAAGGTGTGTATTGAATTGATGGGGCTTAATGAGGTTATAGTGGTGTGGTGTGGAAGTTACTCTGATTGCCCCCCCCCCCAATCATTTTATTTTTTTGGTTTTCCATCATTTTGAATCTAATCTTATGTTATAAGAATAATTACTACGTTTCAATCCGATTTATTAGAGGTTCGAAAAAAATTCACACTAGTTAAAGTTTATTTTTTATTTATTTGTTTGTTATTTTTTTGAGAATTTTATAATTGTCAAAAATATAAGTAAAAAATAAATTGTATCTGTATTTTTTTATAGATTATTAATTACTTGGGGGTGGTAAAGTGGGAGGATGAACTTTCCAGACACTATGGTTTTTGAATCCAAGTGATAGGGTACGGGTGCTTCTGCCGGACGATGAGGGAGCTTTCCTTACCCTCTCACTCGGATTTCAACACTATCCCAGCGTTGTCTTGGTCAGTTGAGGTTGATAATTTACCAGCCCATGTAATTAACATTATAACTCAATATGTCTAATTTAAAATATCCTTGTCTTAAATATGTCTTTGTTTGTCTTAGGAATCTCTTTGTTCTTTATATAAATACAAATTGAAACGACTCTCTCACTACAGTTGTAATATATATATTAAATAAAGTTTAAAATCTTAAGTTTAAAGTCGTAGGTGGCATCGAGGTCCAGCTATGTCGATGATTTAAATAGGCCAGTGACGAGGATAACAACCAATTGTGAATTTTTTGTACCGCGCATAAATAATATGAATTCTCGCATGAGATTTTTTGGGAATCTTTTGCATGTGCAATTCGCGAGTGATTGTTTAAGGAACACTAAAAAAGAGGGAAAGAAGCTTCCTTTAATTGTGATTATTTTTTCGTCAAGCAGTTAAATTCTTTGAAGCTCTTCCAATGCTTTAACAACAGGAAAAATTTTCCTTTTTCTTTTATGTAATTCAAACTATTTAAATACAACATTTAAACTTAAAAAAATAAATAAATAAAACGCTGTTACTTGGGTTGTTTTTCCCCCAATTCGTTCAAAGAAAAGAAAACTAAATGACCTGAAGGATACTTTTGTGCAAGTAACAAAAGAGTAAAATGAATTTCTGTGCGTACTTTTCTGAAATGATGACACTTCATTTTTCATCGCAAAATCATTTACCACTTCTGAAATTTCAAAGTATACCTGCAAACTACTAAGACTTTCGTAATAATTTTTTTTTCAAATTCTGATTGGTCTTAAAGGAATTTTAATCTTCAGTTATAATATATAAAGTTTTTTTTTGTACAAAACAGTTTTATTTCTTAAAAAAGTAAAATTAAAATAATAAAAGAGAAGTGAAGTCGTATAAACACACTTATTATGATGTAGATGTAGGGATAAACACAATATTTCTATAAAAAATCAGTATTAAGTCTTGTTATGAAACATCTCCCTGCTTTTAAAATTAACACTTACATTGAATTAAAGGATCTGTTGCAGCGTGAAATATTTATTTCAATATGTATTTCGTATGAATTCCGTTGATGAATGAGCTTATAGAATAATTTAAAGCGGAGTAAAAATTATGTGAAATAGAAAATAATGTTCGGATAATTTTTTTATGGCAAGAAAATTCTGATGGATCGGTACCTCTTTTTATTTCTGCGCTTAAAAATATTTCTACCAATTTGCAAGGCTTTTCTAACCCGTTTTAGGGCTTATAATTTTTGGATTCTATCATAATGCTAGAATCGATAACAATTAAAAATGCTGATATTGAATGACATAATTAAACAGAAAGTTTTGTTTCCTTAAGCAAAGGTGTCAAAAGAATTCATATCAGGGGATTCAGCTTATTATTGCTCTCTGCATAATACGATGTAAATCATAAATTCCGTGGCTACTTTATTTGCATGGTTTCTAAAGAATTATTTTTTCACAGAAACTGTTTCTCTTATAACGGCCTTCTCTCTGTTTTTTTTATTCTTATTGCATCTGATTTAGTCCGTTGGTTGTATTCCTTCACTGCCGTGTTATAAAAGTAACAAGAAGATGGAGCATGCCCTAAGAGGGATTCCTTTTTAAAGAATCGAGAGCGCTCTACCACATCGTTACCGAATTTTCTAAAATGAACTCTTGTTTCCTGATTTAATGTAGCTCAACAAGACCGAGGAAGGAGAAGTGATTTTTTGTGATTTCCTGGTAAATTATTGTAATCTTTCTTTAGTGAAATATCTTCCAGATTTGAGGTTTCAAAGTCTTGATTTTGTCTGAAGTTTTTTGTTTCCTTATAAATCTACTTGTTCGGATAACGTATTTTCTTTTATTGAATTTCATTTGATTAGTTGCGGATCTGGAACTGTCTGAACCGTTACGAAAACTACATTCTCTCGAATTTTAAAAAGCCGGCAGAGGCGTATAGGACATCGCAAGAGCGTCAATGTACTTACAAGACCAACAGCCATGCCGCCAGATGAACCAAATCAAGGGAACAAAGAAAAGCCAATTTTTCCTTCTGTGTCTTCCACCGAAGTTTCCGAGTTCGGTTGCTCCTCCATCTCCATGTCGGGGAATATCGACCGCATTCTTTTCGGTGTGCATCGAGACGAGCATCCTTCATTCTGTTACAATTCAGCTTCGGAACGGATTTTATCCAACCCTTACTACCTACTTAATCATGTTCAATTGCCGTTCTTGTGAAACACTACTTCGAGGCCCGCTCTTGAGTTTGTGCTACATGTAACCATCGAGATCTTCCCCAGCGCAACATCCCGGCGGGATCGTGTATGACACCTTCGACTAACTCTTGCCGCCGCGAACTTCTACTCGCTGTCGCTTAAATCTTGAATGACATATCCACGGTAGTTGCAGAGGTATGAGCTCGGCGCTTAAGCACCATCCGTTTTCAAGGTTAGTTGCTTAATTCACTATTTCAAGACGAGGCGGGAGGCTGACAGTTCTAATCGCAGCGTACTGTCGTGCTTGCCGGCAGATTCTTGCAATGCCAGCAAAACTATCCGGCGCGTAAAGATTACCGTCGCACTGTCCGCGTTCACTGTCGAAGAAAAAGACGAACCCGGACGAGAAGAGTCGAGGACATTGGTTGGCTCTAGACCTCTCAACCCGGATACATTTTCTGATATTTAATGTCAATTGAATAAGAACACCTACATGAAAATTTTTGGGAATATTATTACAAGTAAAAACTTATTTAAAAGCAATTTTTTGGCTAGAAATGAAGGAAAAAAATACTTTCAGAACCTTCTCTTTCTATGAAAAATGCTTCGATAATAATAAGATTTTGTTTACACATAGTTTGCACTTCTGTGCAGGAGTTGAACTGGGATTTTTTAAAAATATTTCATTTAGAAGAGGAATTTTGATATTTTAATGTATCTAAGTAAGAAAAATGGCAGAAAAAAACGTTGGCTTCTATTTCAATAGAAAATAACTCTAAAAACGATGTGATTTCTTCAAAAATCCTAGTTCAGCCTCAGTATAGAACTCCTAGCTTTTAATAGGCATTGCATTTCATAAAAGGACTTTCATGTTATTTTTTCTTTTTTTCCCAATAAAATGCAGTAAAATAATATTTATAAACTAGTTTTCTATGTTTTTTTTCTAATTCAGCTGACAATGAATATTTAAAAAAAATTATTCCCTGATACGCTTTTTTAAGATTACGGCTCCGTACGAGCGTAGGGTGAACTTAAAATACGTACGTTTTTAAACATGGTTTTTATGTATGAGTATAAGGGCGCTGGTGTTGGGGTTTTCTGTGATCTTTTTTTCCTTTTACTTACATGTCTGCCTCATACGACTCATTATGATGGTGAAATCATCAGTTTTCTGCTCCTCTCTCCACTCTTAATTAGTCCATAATTTTATAGGATTCAAATTCTGCCCTTCAGACCTTGGCAAATAACCACGACAGAGTTCCCGAGTCCAGAGTTGTAGGGAGTAGCTGAGCAGCATTCCAACAAAGGTTGTCTTCCAGTGGGTACCTTCCCATTGTGGCATTTGGGGAAATGAAATGGCGGACATTGCAGAAAAAAAGAGGCATGGATATTTACCAAAAATCTACCAGAAACCTGCCACTGCACTCAACAAAACTTCAAATTAATAGGATTTATAAAAAATGCCTTCGAGGTGCTGCTGCCAGTGCTGCAAAAAATAAATCATGGAGAGTGCTAATAAGACCTAACTGTGTGTCTCGAACTCTCCTCGTGCTGCTGCTGAATTTAGATTATTGACAGGACATGACTGCTTTTGAGCTAATTTGTTTCGTTTTAATCTGATTAACTCCCCTTTTTGTGTGCTTCTGGATAAGTCGTGGACGCTTCTCATCTAGATGTGTACTCTGCACTTAAGAGTTTGGACTGCATTGAGAATAAATATTGGAGAGCTCATTGCCTAATGCCCTGAAGGTCATTGCCAGGCTTTTGATAAATAAATATATGAGTTTTAAACGTTGGCTTTTTAAAATGAAGATAATTGCAGACTTAAATCAAACGAATATTTTTGGCTTTTAATACAGTTTTTTTTATGTTCCATGTTTTTTTTTTCAAATTTAAAAAGGGAAAGCAGTTTTATAATATTTTTTTTTTAAATTCCGTTGTAGTAATATTCGCTAAACCTTCTACCAGTGTTGTCATGCGGAGAGTTATACTCCTTTCAATGACTTCTTTCTTCCTACCGAAGATTATGTTTCAGCATCTGATAAAATAGCCGACCAGGATATTAGATCTAAATTACAGATCATTGATAGTATTTATTCTTTGTACGTTCTTTGGGTAGTGTCCTTATCGGTTAGGTTTACTTGAAGCCTCCTTTTCATGTGTGGATGACGATTTGATTTTTTTTCATTAACATCAACATCACCTCGTTCTTTAGATCATCGATCAAATGACGAGAACGACACCTGAGCCGGCAAACCCCTCTCCAAACTATCCCACCACGCCAATTGGAGGACTTTGAGCCTGTACAGATTGAATACATCGGGTGTTTAGTAGTTTGGGTTATGTATAAAATGAGGACAATTTAGTTATCTTTAAATTGTCAAAAGATTGAGTACGTTCCATTAGTACCTTTACTGACTCCTTATACCGGAAACACACAAGTCACTTTTAGACTCTGATTTCTTCTCCAGGATGAAGAAACAAACATTTTTTTTCAAAAAATGTGAGAAATGAAACAAAAAATTGCCGTTATTTGTGGTGATGTGTTAGTAAGAAGAATTCAAATAGCTTTCTAAACATTCTTTCCGGTTGAAAATGTTTTGCCCTTCTATAGAGAAAATTTTAAAGTTTTGGATAGAGAGTAGGTGTGGGTGGGTATACGCGAAAAATCAGAATTCGCGAGACAATCTGCTGTGTTAGGAAAAAAAATGGTTAGGGATTATTTAGAGAGTTAGATTGTGTGCTGTTTTATGAAAAACAACTACATGAGGGATTTATAGAAATGTATACCTTTATAATTTTTATTGGTTTGCCACACCCGGAGACATTTTGACGGAAAATCGTTTCTGCAGTCAAATCAATCTAGTTTACAAAAAAAAAAATACAAACAAAAAAAATTCTTCTTGTAGTTTTTAATCTGGAAGATTTTTATTGAAGATTTCCTTTTAATGCTTAGGCAGCACGTAGCGTATTTTGATTTGTAAGCACTGAAATAGAACTCTCTCGGTCCCTTGCCTGCGTGGTATAACAACATTTATTTATTTATTTTGCAAAAATGAATGTCTTCTTTCAGCCATTGTATCTTGATTCCAATTGATCTCCTAGGAAGCAGACACTTTTGATAATCAGGTAAAATTAGAGAGATCCCCTTGATTTAGATGGAAAAAAGGAATACTTATTAATTCTAAGATCATTAGAGTCTGAAACCAATTCTGTATCGTTTTTATTAAGATTCTATTCACCCACGAAAACGTTTAAAAATAGAGGATGATTTTGGAATTATTTGCTAGAAGAGATGGCAAGATGATGGTTCAATAATGAAAGGTCCTAAGCAATTATTATGCACAAGCAATTATTATGCAATTATTATTGAAATCCAAAACTAAAACAAAACTTGCTTGTCCATAGCTGTAATATAGACAGGGTTATTTTTAAGCAATTATTAGTTATATTTGAGTATAATTTTCCCATTTGTTTGATGGAATCATTTAAATTTTTATGTGTTTATATTTCTTAACGTTTCAATTTCATGTGCGTTATTTTTTTTTCCTTCTGATTCCTTAAAAGTTTTGAACTGCATGGCTTATAGAATTATTCATAAAATATTTTACTAATTTACGCCACACGAATAGCATTTTAAAAGCTTAATGCTTTATTATCTCATTTTTATTAATTATTACCTCAGTGTTTTTATGTTATATCATCTGCTGATTTCATAATTTGGAGTGATACTTTTCTCAAACTGGAGGTTTATTTTATTGATCTTAATGTATATATATATATTCGCATTTGTGTAAATAAATTTTTCATTTAATTTGCCACTTTGAGTTATAAAATGTTCCATGTTATTTCCAAATGGACGTGAATCGAGAAGTTCTACCTTTTGGAAAGATTTTTTAATAAATTTTTCAAGATTTTATTTTGCTCTGCTTGAGAATAGTTAAGAAACAAGATATCAATCATTGGCATGGCCAAGTAATTTTAGCGCGTTTTTCACATGCTGTATTTTACAATAATGCAACTAATGAACTTTTTACTAACAGAAAGTAGTGTGTGTACTGCACCACTCCTCTAAATGTACTACTATTGAGCTGAAAAGAAATAATGATACAAATGTGTATCAGCACTATAAAAAAGCAAATCTATATATATAAAGGAGAAAAGCGACTCACTCACTGACTGACTGACTGACTGACTGACTGACTGACTGACTGACTGACTGACTGACTAATCACGATTTCTCTGGAACTATTCAACCTACATACTTGAAATTTGGTAGACATGTTCCTTTCATAGAGTAGACATCAGCTAAGAACGGATTTTCCGAAATACGAAACGCAAGGGGCGTTACGGGGGTTAAGGGGCGTTATAAATAATTGTTTCCATGTTTAAACTACTCAATGTACAGTTTTGAAATTGGGTTAGCAGATTCCTTTCATACAGTAGAGATCCGCTACAAAATGAGTTTGGTGAAAATCGTCCCCCAAGTGGCGTTGCAGGGGCTTAGGGGGCGTTATAGATAATTATTTTCATTTTAAAACTATTTGACGCACTGTCTTTAAATTTGATATATATAAATAGATTCCTTTCGTAGAATAATGATCAGTTACAAAACGGGTTTTGTGAAAACAGACTTCTAAGTGGCGTTGCGGGGGATTAAGGGGCGTAATAGATAAATATATCCGTTTTTAAACTACTTCACCTACCTGCTTGAAAATTGGTAGGTAAGTTTCTTTCATGGAGTAAATATCCGCTACAAAATGGATTTTTAAAAAATTGACCCCCAAGGGGTGTTGCGGGGGTGGGGGGTTTAAGGGGCGTTATAAATTCCGATTTTTTAACTATTAGACGTACAGTCTTGAAACTTAGTAAGCAGATTCCTCTCATAGGGTAGAGATACGCTACAAAATGGGTTTCGTGAAAAGTGCCCCAAGTGGCGTTGCGGGACTTAAGGGGCGTTATAAATAATTGTTTATGTTTAAACTACTCAATGTAATATTTTGAAATTGGGTTAGCACATTCCTTTCATACAGTAGAGATCCGCTACAAAATGAGTTTGGTGAAAATCGTCAACCAAGTGGCGTTTCGGGACTTAAGGGGCGTTACAGATAATTATTTCCATTTTTAAACTATTACACGCACAGTCTTTATATTTGAAAAAAAGATTTCTTTCATAGAGTAGAGATTAGCTATAAGAAGGTTTTGGGAAAACAGACCTCTAAGTGGCGTTGCGGGGGATTAAGTGGCGTAATAGATAAATTTTTTCGTTTTTAAACTAATTGACCTACCTGTTTGAAAATTGGTAGGAATGTTTCTTTCATGGAGTACATATCCGTTACAAAACGGGTTTGGGGAAAATTGACCCCAAGGGGTGTTGCGGAGGATTAAGGGCAGATATAAGTAATTATTTCTATTTTTAAACTATTAGACGCACAGTCTTGAAATTTGGTGAGCAGATTCCTCTCATAGGATACAGATACACTAGAAAATGTGTTTTGTGAAAATAGACCCCTAGGTGGCGTTGCGGGGGTTCAAGGGGTGTTATTGATAATTTTTTTTACATTTTTAATTTATTGGACGCACAAATTTTGCTAAGCAGATACCTTTCATAGAGTGCAATTCCCCTACAAAATGGGTTTTGTGAAAACAGACACCAAAGTGGCGTTGCGGGGGCTCAAGTGGCGTTATAGATAATTATCCCCATTTTTAAACTATTAGACGTACAGTCTTGAAATTTGATAAGCAGATTCCTTTCGTAGAGAACCGCTACAAAATGGGTTTTGCGAATATCAACTACCAAGTTTAATTTTGGGAGATTAAGAAGCGTAATCGATAAATATTTCCATTTTTAAACTATTTGATCATCCTGCTTGAAAATTGTTAAGCATGTTCCTTTCATGGAATATAATTCCTCTAACAAAGAGTAAAACGAAAATTGACCCCTAAGGATGGTTGCGAGGGGTCAAGAGGAGTTACAGAAAAATATTCCTGTTTTTAATTGTTAGACCCATATACTTGAAATTTTTTAAGCATGTTTCTTTTGTTGAATAGGGAGGCACTAAGAATGTATTTTAAGTAAATAAAGTTCTGCGGAGGGGTGCAGGGGTTACTGGGACGTATTGACACAAAAAAATCCTTTTTTCGAGCTACAAGGACTATAATAATGAAATTTGGTTTGCATTTTTCTTTTGTTGAATTGAAATCCGCTAAGAGAGGTTATTTTGGAAAACGGCTCTCAACACACACGGGATTACGGGGATATTGATAGTAAAACTTTTGTTTTTTTCTGTTTGATTTAGACTTGAAATTTGGCTTGCATGTTCAATTTACGGAGTAGAGATCCACCGCGAAAATTGGTTTTGCGGGAATCCACTTGGTTTTTGGGTTACGAAAGAGCAAACATCATTCTATACTTCAATTTTAGAGATTTTTAGAAAATACAAATTAGATGAGTTCTTCTTTTTTATTTATCAACAGGTGACAGTTACAGGTCTAAATATATTTTTCAATACAATCGAATTCTTAATGCTAGGACTTAGATATCAATAATTTATACATAAGCAGTAAAAATTTATAAAACATCATGAAATACCCAGCGAAGCGGGCGGGTAACAGCTAGTATATATATATATATATGGAAGCTACAAAAGCCCAGCGCTGAACTTTTTTGTGAAGATTTCCTCCAAAATGCAGGTAGATTTTTAGCGCGTTTTTCACGTAGTGTAAAAAAAGCGCTATTAGGACGCAAATTTCGTCTTCGTCTTCGTTCCATATTTTGTCGTACCTTTTTCTCAACCAATAATTAACGGATTGACCTCGGGTTTTCGGCATTTGGTCACATTTGTGCCCTAGATAAGCCGAATAATATTTAAATTTAATAATTTTAAAAAAATTTAAAAATTTTTTTTAAATTTTTCTTTCAATTATTTTATTTTATTATTTTTTTTAAGTATAGTACTACTTTCTGAAAGTAAAAATTCATTATTTGCATTATTGTAAAATGCAACATGTGAAAAACGCGCTAAAATTACTTGGCCATGCCAATGATTGATATCTTGTTTTAAAAAACTTTTTGCAAACAATAAATTTACTAGGTAAAATTTGAGAAAATTTTGTTATAAACTGGCGAAATTCAGGAAAATTTGTAGGAAAATTCGGGAAAACTGTGAGAAAATTTAAATATGATTCGGCTCATCTAGGGCACAAATGTGACCAAATGCCGAAAACCCGAGATCAATTGGTTGCTTATTGGCTGAGAAAAAAGTACGACAAAATATGGAACGAAGACGAAATTTGCGTCCTAATAGCGCTTTTGTTCCACTACGTGAAAAACTCTCTAAAAAGTGTTATTTCAAAGTGTTCGAAACGGAATACCATGATTCAATTCATACGAGCCTGACAGTGTATGTTTTTCACTTATTTGTGACACGAAACAAAATCTAAATAGGAAAAATCAATCTATATTTTGTTTCTTGGCTATAAAATAGATTGTTTTAAATGGAATTCATTTGAGATTACCTCAATTTTTTATATAAATAGAATACATGATAAAATTTTTCACTTGAAAATAAAGTATAATTGACATTTGGGTATCAAAGAGGAAACATTGTTCAGAAAGAAAATAAAATCTTACAGAAATTGACACTTTTAGCTTGGCTCTCAAACAATGATTCTGTTGCCTTTGAGTAGATACACTTGTGTCGTGCTCAAAGGGTTGGCTACCGATACTTTAAAATGCGACATAATTGCCTCTTTTCTCAAATAAATGAAAAAAGGCATCAGATTGTAACATTAGGTTTGTATTTTTCGATTCGGAATGTCGAATAGTCGATATTCTAATTCCAATGCAGCATTTGAATTACATTTTAGGAAAGCTCAAAATGAATGTGGAAATGTGTTCCCCCAATATAATAAATACTGTTTAGCAAATTTACTGGTAGCAGAGGGCCACTACGCCCGGTTCGAGGAGTCGAAGCGTCTCCGGAGTACAGTTACGAGGAAGGCGACGGTGGCACGGAGTCCCGCGCGACGTGCTACCCTTTCGAAGAGCGCGTGGGTCAAGAGGTCCGCATCGTTCACTTTGAGAACTCTCTAGATTCGAGGGTTTATTGGGGGTTGGCGTCCGTCGTACGGGCTCTAGCGGTGAGCAGCCAGGGGTCCACCCGAGGGTTGGAGGTCAGTGGTCGTCACATACTTGGCAGCCGAGCGTCGTAGAGCTCGAGTAGAGACGAGCCTTTCAGACTGGTTCCGAACCCGGGTTGGAGGGCAGAGGGGTCGAAGAGATTGCGGGGCGCGAGAAGCCCCGTGCCAAAAATCTCCACCATTTGGGTGTTGCGCACCTTTCGTAGGTCTGCTTCGAAGAGTGCGTGGGTCGTCCAAGTCTTTACAGTGGGTGTGATTCACATGCGGGGGGGGGGTCAGGGTCAGAAGGCGCGAGGAAAGCGTACCGCCGCGCCGTAGCGATTCATGCACGTGTCGTGGGCCGTGCGGAGGAAACAGTTGAATGTTTACCATTCCCCATGGTGCCACCCGTAGCCACGACGATGAATTTTTTTTGGTGTGGTGTTACTTTGGCTACCGACTGTTTCGTTAACCGGAATTAGACGACTCTCCAAGGTCGTCGACTTTTAATATTATTGCGAGGGGGGAGGGGTATTATTGACGAGGATGGGAGTGTTTCGTTGCAAGTACGGAGCGTTACGGGAAAAGCGTACAACCGTCTTTACGAGATAGGCCACGTTTCAAGCCCTTGGAGAGAAGGTGACAGTTTTTTGTCATGGCGTGGAAAGAGTCCCCCGCGTAGTACGGCTCCCATCTGAGGGCAGTGAGGTAAAAGAGTTTGCGGGTCGTGAGGAGAAGCCCGTCAGCGTCACGCCAAAAAGCCCATCACTTATTAGTTACACGCCTTTCGTATGTCGGCTTCGAAGAGAGCGCGGGTCTTCCGAGTCGTTAAGGTGGGTGCTGCACCAACGAACAGGGCAGCCGGGGCCGTAAAACTTCGGGGGAAGTGCATAGTCGTGAAGATTTACGCCTGTGATGTGGCCACACAGCGGAAAGAGTTGCCTTCGCGCCATTCCTCTCTCTCTGTGAGACGGGCCACGTTTCATGCAACCGTTGTGGGCCCTGCGATGGAAAGAGTCGCACTGTACGGCTTACATCGGAGGGTGGTGGGGTCAAACCGTTTTCTGGTCACCGCTACGAGGAAGCTGACGATGGGCGCGTTGGTGGCGTGGAGTCCTGAACAGGCCGGCTTTCGGTGTCCCGAATAATGGGACTTTCATCCGTTACCTTCCAACAATACGTAGGTTGAGTTCATGAATTCTCCGGAGTGGAGAGATTTTAGTGTTATTTTGGGTTGGTGCACGTCGTACGAGCTCTCGCGGTGGGTGGGGGTCCCGAAGAGGGCAGCAAGGGTTCGTAGGGCTCAGGAGGAGAATAATATTTCAAGTTGAGGTCATAGAGTTCCTGTGTCGAGGAGTGGACACTCAAAAGCAACATGACACCAACGCAGGGCGTTTATGCGGTCGAAACTGCGAGTGCAAGAGGAGGAAGCCATGCGTCTCTCCGAACAAGCTACGTATTATGGCATAGAGAACGCAGTAAGAGAATCGATACATCACCCTCTGACAATCCCACCGAAACGTACTCGTAATCGGGAATCGTACGAGATATCATTCCTTCCGATTCGAAATTTCTGGACAGTTTTTTTATTGTAAATTTTTTTAATTCGCTCTAAAAAAAATACTTGTTTTTTTGATGCGCGTTTCCGTAGAGAAATCTACTCTGATAAAGGATACGGTAACGAGTGAGAGTTATATTTACTTCGTGATACAAGACATCGTAATTTGGAGCCTCGGTCAAGCGACAAGACCGGCAAACCTTCTCGTGAATCGAAAGAAAACGCTTGAATTTCAAAATGTTTAACGTGCCTCTTCCATGTGGTGGGTCTCAGGTGACACCAGGGCACGAACCCGCGACATCCTGGTCTACCACGACCATCAGAATAGGGCAACGCATAAAATTATTAACCTTTGTTTGTCTATATAAATTTAAAAAGGAAAAATCTAGAAATACAGCACCATAGCTCAATTCAACGCAGTAGTATTGTATAGTTTTCAAAATGTATAGATTTGATGTCTTTTTTATGCTTTTTAGAATAAATTATTTTGTGGTCCTCCAAAACTTTTTCTATTTCCTTCAGGCTTCTCTGAAAAAGTCGATTGCGTCTCGGTGTACTAAATGATGGACATGGAAATATGTAACTGAATTACACGCATTACCATATTTCTAAATATGAATTTAAAAGTATAAATTTTAGAAAGTATTGAATTCGAGTTACGAATACTTTAAACCCGATTGATTATTTGTTATGATTTTATTAAGTAAAATAAAAAAAATAATTAAAATGTCTTTGGAATTATACATCTTTTTCAATCTTAAAATTATTCTATTTAATCGTTGCATTTTCATTTCAAATAATTATGTAGATTTCT
The DNA here is from genome assembly GCA_019973975.1 of Trichonephila clavata. Lineage (NCBI taxonomy): Eukaryota > Metazoa > Arthropoda > Arachnida > Araneae > Nephilidae > Trichonephila > Trichonephila clavata. The sequence goes on from BMAO01001885.1 coordinate 17,592, forward strand.
AGATTATAAATATTTAATTAAAAATTAAAAAGAGCACACGTTTATAATAAATTTTAAATTCTCGGGTGCATTTTAATGATCGATTACGATTAAAAATTTAATCTATTTCTTTCAGCTCTGATTAACTTATTTTTCAATGGAATTTTTTGGATTGATTTTTTTTTCTTTTCAGAGCAATGTACATTTAAACTTAGCCTCAAGATTTTTTTTTTTGATCAATTCATTCTTATTAAACTAATTCGGATTCTTGCACTATATTTGCATTGCATATCTTTTAAAGAGAGAAAAATGTCGATTTATTATTTTTGAAACTAACAATAAGATTGAATTATCGTTTGGTCTATGTAATCTGATATACCTAAAAATAATGAATTTTTATTTCTTATTTTCATACGACGGTGAGAAATAGTTAAAGTTAAAATGAGTTAAAAAGAGCAACATTTTTTCAGATATTTCTATAAAATGTTATTTTATTTTTATGGTATTTCATTTTGAAAGAATCCTTTTTCGCAGTTTTTCAATTGCATTAAAGTATTGTATTCATAATTTATTCCTTGTAGACTTGAAAAGCCCGCATTTTTCTTTCAGCATTAAATTTATTTTCTTAGGATAAAAATAAAATAAAAGTAACATGCCATAATGTTAGAAAATTATCTGAAAATACAGATTTATATATCGATAAAAAATTTCAAAAATATTTTATGATCTCTGTATTTCTTAAAGCGCTTCTCAGTATACAAGACGCAATTATTTCAATCAACGGGGAGTTATTATTGCTAACTGTAAATGCTTAAATTTATTTTTGGATATGTATTTCATTTCTTATTTTCGAATTTGCCATTCAGACATGACAAATATGTGCTTAAATTTTATATTGTACTGCTTATATCAATATATATAACATAATTCATTTACTTTGGTTTTTATCGGAAGGTATCGTGTAGTCTGCCAGAGTTTTCTTAGTCTATTTTTCTTTTTCATTGAAAAAACTACTGAAAAATGGAATGTTTTTGGGGACTTCGAAATTTTGCATTTGTGAGCAGATTTTGTTATCATTCAAGGCTTTGTTACTTTGTACGAAGTGTAATTTTTTATTGTTTATTATTTTATCCTTTATCTTGACTTACCAGGCTTTGAAATAACTGTCCTTGTGATTGATTGTTTATTTAGTTCACAGTCAAAGCAATCTTAGCGCAAGTGACGCGTAACTTTGAGTCTTGACACTCGAGTGTACCGAGGACGAAATTACTCTCAGTACTTCCACACCACGTCATTGTGACTTTCTACAGATTTAACGTGTGTCAGCCAATGTACATGGTGTGTTACATATAATAACATCGAAACTCTAACTCACCACTCGATATGACAAACACTGGCTGCGTATTCGCGGTGGCCAACACTTACCATTTGACAACCGCGGCCCACATTACCACACCTCACACACACAGTTAATCATTAATCCACACAATTCTAAAATAAATACATCGAAGTAGTACTATTCAATTGCTTAGAAGAGTAAAGATTTTGAAAAATATTTTATTTGTGCTTGTGTCGAGCGAATCTTTTTGAAACTATATGTAGATAAAATTCCAGAAACAATGTAAATAACCAATACCGTTAAATTGCTGTACAATAGCATATAGTAGGCATTAAACTAATTTAAATGTAAAAAACTTGCATGGATTGTGTAAAAACATTCTATATTCCACAGGTGTTTTGTTAAGTATATGATCAAAAGGGATTATTATGACATCAAGGAGGAGATAGAAATTTAATTGATCCCAGTTTAATTCATCCAATACTTAGCAATTAATTTCATTAAAAGTCATTTTAAAGTGATCACTCCATTACCTAAGATATATAGAAGTAAAAGATTCACTTGAAATATTGTATTAGCAGTAATTCAAGCTAGAGAATGTTAATTAATTTATAATGAGTCGAATTCAACCATCTAAAACTCGAACAGTGCAATGTTTCCATTCAAATGAATAATGCGATTTATTAAGTGGTTTTAAATGTAAGTTGAAGCCCCCTTTTACACCAGAACCACGAAATGAAAGGTTTGGACTCAACCTGTTGTGCTCTTTCGAACAGTGCATTTGGTTTGTGAATATTCGTGTAAGTTTTGCAGTGTTATGGGCGGCCATTCTGATTCGGGACCTCCCCTCTGGATGAGCCTTCTTTGAAGCCAGGGTCTAGAAAAAAATATGTTCCTCTTCTACTCAATGAGTTCCTTAAAACGGTGGTTTTGGTTAGTGAAAATTCCTGTAAGTTTTGAATTACAGGTCCCTTTTGAAATATTGGGCCCCACGTTCTGTTGGGCTCCTTTTTACACCAGAGCCACGAAATTATATTTTTAGACGCAACTTGTTGTGCTCTTTCGAACAGTATTTTCTATTCGCGAAAATTCTCGAGTTAAGGGCCCCCTTTTGATTTTTCGAACCCCTGATTAGAGAAGGCCCCTTAAGACTAGAGTTTCGAAAAAATTATTTTTTACGCAACTCGACGAGTCCTTTCGAACGATTTAATTGGTTTGTAAAAACTCGTGTTAGTTTCGAAATTGTGGGCCCCATTCTGATTCGGGACAACCCTTTTGGAGGAGCCCCCTTGTAGGCCAGAGTCTAGAAAAAAATATGTTCCTCTTCAACTCAATGAGTGCTTTAAAAAGATATTCTTTGTTAGTAGAAATTCTTGTAAGTTTTGGAGCTACAGGCCTCTTTTTGAAATTTTGTTACCCTCAATCTGGAGGGGCCCCTCTTACACCAGAACTATGAAGTTATATGTTTATACACAACCCGTCGTTCTCTTTTTAAAGGTGTATTTTTTATGGAAATTTGTGAAAGTTTTGGAGTTACTGGCCCCTTTTGAAATTTTCTCCTCCAGAAAACGGGGGCCCCTACAAGACTAGAGCTTAAAACATTAAATTGTATTCGCAACTCAACAATTTCTATCTATTGGTGTTTTTTATTGTATAAATTCGTGTAAATGCAGGAGTTATGGGCCTCTGCTCTGAAAAAAGAGCCCCTTTTGGTGAAACCCCCATCCAGGTAAGGGCCTAGAAAGATATATGTTTTACTCAATGAGATACTTCTAAAAAGTATAAATTTAGTAAATATTCCTTTAAAAGTTTTTGAATTATTGGCGAATTAAATTTGCAACTTTCCCCTGTTCCGACGGAAAATTTTCAAAGTCCATTAAAGATTTAGCACCCCCCAAAATTTGTTTTAGGACCTGTTTTGGGGTGTGGGGAACAGAATAGGATAGAATTCAATCTATCGAGGGGGTTCCATTTTTTCTTGAAAAATGAAATTTTGTTCTCGTGTTCCGTGAAAAATTTTCCCAATAATCTGCACGACATTCGCTTTCGAGACATAGTCTGCGGCAGGCCTCGTGCCGCGACAATCGAAAGGCGAAACATGTGTCCAAGATGTAAGGAAGCTTCTTTGCCTTGTATGATGAGAGAGTGTCTCTCGACCGATGCACTCTGAACGTACAAGTGAGAAGTGCTCTGGTGCATCGACTGAAGCTCTTCTCTCTCCCTCAAGGCGTGATATGAGATGTTGACAGAAATCGATTTTTTCAGAAGAGAGTCCTTGAGCCAGCATCCTTTGTTCTGTTACACGCGGGGGCGGTTGCCACGGTCCTTCCGCTAAATCTTGGCGGCGGGTTGTCGGACAGTTTGTTCTGCCAACCCACGATGTTCTCGTGAAGTGGAAGGATTCGGAAGAGCGTTCTGAACCCACCGAACTTGCGTTCTAATTCGCGCCGGACGGTGTACCCATGACCCGTCCGTCCGGTCTTGGCGGCGCGTTCGCGGAACCCGCCGCCAAGTAATAATACTAGTAGAGTTTTTAATAATACTAGGAGATGTGAAAACGTAGATAAACACTTTTTCTTGTAACAAATATGTATTCCTGAAATGTTTTTTTACACTAAAAGTAAATAGATTAATTCTATATCTAACTATTTCTTTGTATTAGCGTGCTAATATTTTTCTCCATATCCAAAACATTTTTAATATTTTAAGAAAGGTATACGATTTGAGTTCCCGTATCAAGCTTTTAATTCTAAAATTCTTTATTGAATAAAATTATTAAACTAAGCATGAATTTTATTTAATTTTGAAATAAAAATTTGATTCTAAAAATTTGATTTAACAAGGCTTATGTAGAAAATGTGTCCTATATTTTATTTCCTGCCTTTAGTAAATGCTAAACGGAAGTTTATGTGTTTGAGGTAAAAGTTGCACACAATTCTGGAGCCTCTCTCAATATAGGAAAAGTAAATGAATGTGCTTTTCATAATCTGGACCTTTTTTTCTGGAAAATAATACATCTTTCTTCTTGACAATGTTTATTGAGAGTTTGGTGGAAGGAAAAACGTCAATTCAGTTGGAATGGTATGTGTGGGAAATGTGAATGAATCTCTCACAAAATAAAACATTTCCAACTTTTATAAAAGCTGTAACACATAAAAGTAAAGAATACTGAGAAAAAATTCTACATTCATTTTCTATATTTTTCGTTGAAATATCCAACTTTGTTGAGAACATTTTAAAAAGTATTTTAGGCTATCACAGAAAGAGGGCTCGACCCTCCATGGTAGACCGACTTGTAAATCTTTGGGACTGTAGATCAGATTTTTTTCATGAAACGGGCGTACTACGAAGCATTTGCTATAAGATTTCTGCTGTCTTTCAAACATAAATATTGTTATCTAAATATTATAAACTAATTTATACACCAAAATTTCTTTTTATTCCTGATGAAAACGAAAGAACAAAAATATAATTGAAACTTAAATTATATTTTTATTACACTTTTTTATAACTTTTTATTTTATTTTTCTTATCCCCACACACAAATACACTTCCTTCCGTTGCATGCATAACATTAATTTTACCTTGTGCAGCATAACTAATTCCTCTTTAGTTCAGAAAACACGTCCATTCACAAAGTAAGAATCAAATGTTTTTGATTCATATTAGAAACATTTCATTCGTATCTTTTCAACTAAGAAACTGTGATGCATATTTTTCGTCTGAGATGATTAATCAACCCTCAGATTAAAAAACATAGGAAGGAAATGTTTTAAAATAAGTTACGATTGCTTCTTGTTAGTATGGTTTAAAAGAAAGAATTTTCCTTTTTTTCCATCGAAAAAGCATCTTTTTAAACGTATATGATGTTATACTAAAGTTTTGATAAATTAGTTGACCATGGTATTCAAATTTTGATAGATCAATAGCAACTACGCACTATTGAAGTATACTACACACAAATTGATACGCAATAGATTCTTATGAAATTAATTAACATATATCACAAAAAAAAGTTTCGGTAGATACACTGTGTTTGGAAACATTTTCTTTGTGACTCTCTTCCAAGTTCCTAACACAAAATCACTAACTCCAAGAAACTATTTGAAAATATTTTACTTGGGAATGCACAATAGTTCTTCTCCTCAATCAGCAAAACAAACAAAGTTTTGGAACTATTGACTGCTTAGTTTATCTTTCACTTTTTCGTTGAAATAAGAAAGGGAAATTAAAAATCTGTTTTTCGTGAAATTATGAAAGTAACATTTTTTTTCTTTTCCTTCGCGATGTTGAATGGTCATAAAAACGTTGCATTCGATTTTGGAATTCCATAGTATTTTATAAATGTCTGTTTATATATTTCGGAAATGTTCCCACTCGCTCAACTGATAGTTTCCAATGGAATAACTGTAATCAGAGCCCAAATATTTAGTTTAAAAATTTGAGTATCAGACGATTTTTATGTTTTAGATTCTTAAACATGTTTTGACAATCGATGAAGATTATTAAAACGTGGATTTGTTTCAGTGTGCATAAATATTTATTTCTTGTTTTTAAATGGAATTTAATGACAAAAGAGGAACCACAAACGAATTATTTACATATTCACCCACGACACACAATTTACATCTTTTTATAATTGTACATTTTGTTTTGACCTCAGTATCGATTGGGTTTAATTTATATTAATCACACATTATTATATAAATTCCTATTCCGATTCTTGTTAATACGATAACTTCTTGAAAAAAAAAACGTTTATTTACTCATTTTCAATATTTAGTTCGCTGGGGACCAATCATTTAAATTTTAGAAGTGTGGAAAATATTGAGAAATACTGTGCCGAGTTAAATGGTGCTTAGAGGACGGGTTACAATTTACACGTAATTGTTTCCATAAAATTAAACGATACATTTTTTTAAATGGAATTTCTCTTTTTATATGGATTTGAATCCTCCATTTTTTTATTCCATTAATGTAAAAAAAATTTTTAATTTGTTCCATGTAGACTTTTTACTTTGCATCAAATTTATTATTGTATTTTTTTATCCTCTAAATTCTCATTATAGCGCTATCCTATTCCAGCCGCCAATATTATTTTTTTTGAAAAAAAAGAGAGAGAGAAATTTCACACAAATTGTATATTTTAGAGACTATATTACATTATTCGATAAACA
>BMAO01001886.1:0-23106 GCA_019973975.1 Trichonephila clavata
TCTCCCCCATTACACGGTAGATGTCGCTGCGAATGGGCGCGTCTCTGTTTTTCACTGTAACCATATATTGTCTTCTTTGTTGTCTTCTGTTGTGCGTAGTCAGCTGCGCTGAATAAAAAAGTAACAAAAGCATCTTTGGGTACTCACTGGACTATTCCAAACTCATTACCCTACTCGTGTTCCAATATTCTGGCGCCCAAGACATAAACAAACCCAAGTAAAATAATTGATCCAAAACAAAATGGATAAAAACTGCTTGATCCAAAGGAAAGTGCTACGATCGGCCGTTACGAAAACAATCAGTGAATTGGATAATGCATCGCAGCAAACGATTTTCCTGCAGCGTCGCTGGCATTTACCAAACTTGAAGAAAAGACAAAGCGTCTTTTTGAAAACGACGAATTAGTGATTACATATCTTTCTTCACATCCTGATCCCGACACAGATCCCGACACAATTGTAGAGAATGAGCTGGAACAGAACGAAACGTACCGAGATAATTTTATCTCTGCAAAAGTTCGTTTCCAAGAGTTTTCGAAAATCTATGAGCAGAAAACACAACAATTGGATATCTCTCCATCGATGGATCGTTTAAGCATAAATCTTCCTAAATTGCAATTAATAGACTTCGATGGTAATCCCAAAAATTGGTTTTGCTTCTGGTCCATGTTCCAAAAAATTGATGATGATCCTAAAATAGAGGAGGACGTGAAATTTGCATATCTGATGCAAACAACAAAAGGTAAGGCTTTCGTTCAATCTTACCATGTATCTATATAAAGGTGAATATAAAACTGTCATAAAAATTTAAAAACTCGTTTTGCTGATGATAAAATGCTAATTGAATTGTATGTACGCGAACTTTTAAAATTAACTCTAAATCAATCGCATAATATGTCTTTTACTGATTTAGTAAACCAATTAGATACTCATTTGCGTTGTCTAGAAAATTTAGGAGTAATAAAGAAAAATATGCATGCATGCTCTATCCATTAGTTGAAGCTTCAATCCCTGAACAAATTCTAATCGCATGGGAGCGAGAAAGAAATTCTATTTATCGTAACAGCACTGCAAATACGCATGACCTTGACTTGTTAATTCAATTCCTTCGTTCGGAAGTGGTCAGTGCTGAGCGCCTGCGTATTGCAAAAGCTTTCTGTGCGGGAGAAAAAGATAAAAATAAAACAAGTAGACAGAAAACTGACCCCTCTCGCGATCTCAGTTCGGTGACCCCCGTCCCCACTGCATCGAGTTTTGTTACCCAAACAAAAAGCGAAAGGAGAGAGTCGAATATTTTTTGTTTATTTTGTTCGAAAAAAACTCACCGCAGTAGTGACTGTTTCACGGCGCAAAAAATGCCCTTTCAAGAACGAAAAGAGAAAGTTTTGAAGATGAAAGCGTGCTTATCGTGTCTTAGAATTAACTGTCGCGCAGATAGATGCGGAATGAGTGTTCGGTGCATAGTTTGCTCGAAAAAACATTTTCCAATTTTATGCCCAAATTTATGTAGAGAAAATGAAAATTCCTTTTCTTCTCCGAGCAAAACAGAAATTAATAGTGTCACCAGCAATAGCTCTTCCGGTTCGACAGATGTTTTATTGCAAACACTCAGAATTAGAGTATCAGGCCCTTTGAAAACAAAAATAGTTCGCTGTTTATGTGACTCAGCTTCGCAAAGGTCATATATAAATCGTGATCTCGCAGAGTTTTTGGACTTAAAAGTTGATCATCCCGAATTTCTTAAACATAGTTTATTTGGAGGTATTGAAACGGAAAAAATTAAACATTTCGCATTTAAATGTGAACTTCAGGAAATTCGGGGAAATTTTTCGTGTGAAGCGATATTGTTAGATAAGGAAGTAATTTGCGGAACAATTCCAAAAATAAGTAAATCTGATGCAGAATGCTTCACTAAAATGGAATTTATTTATCCGATTGTGAAAAAAATGATTCTGCCATATCAGTTTTACTGGGTGCTGACTATTTAGGAAAAATTTTAACTGGTTTCATAAGTCAACAACCCAATGGTTTAACCGCTGTTCAGACTTATCTAGGGTGGGTAGCTATGGGAAAATCATTATCCTATACCACTTGTTCTAATCATGCCATGCCTGTGATTTCACTGCTAAACGGTAGCAAAATTTGTGACCTTTGGTCATTGGATATTCTGGGTATACGGGACCCTGTGGAAAACAAAACAAGAAAGGACATTGATGATGATACTGTGTCTTTTTTCGAAAAAACTGTAAAATTCAATCAGGGCAGGTATGAGGTAAATCTTCCATGGGTTGAAGGGCATCCAAAACTACTTGATTTGCTATTTCAATCTGAAAAACGTCTCAATACCATGACTTCTAAACTTATTTCCACAGGAAAATTTGATTCTTATGACAAAATTTTGAAGGAATGGGAACAGTTGGGAATCATAGAACCAGTACCAATTAATATTAAGGGGGTAAATTTATCGCAACAAAAATGCAGGTATTTACCTCATCGAGCTGTCTTTAAGGAGTCTAGTCTTACGACTAAAATTCGCCCAGTTTTCGACGCTTCAGCAAAAGATGAAAATTCCATTTCCTTAAATCAATGCTTAGCAACTGGACCTAATTATATTGAGATGATCCCTTCCATTCTAAATAAATTTCGCAAAAATGGACTGGGAGTCATTTCAGATATTCGCAAAGCCTTCTTGCAGATCTCAATTTCCCCTACAGACAGGGACTATCTCCGATTTCTGTGGTGGGAAAATTACGAAAAACGTGAAATTAAAATCTATAGGCATTGTAGAGTAGTTTTTGGCCTTTCTTCTAGCCCATTTTTGCTGATGGCTACCATTTACCATCATTTAGAAAAGGAAAGAAATGATGTTGCGGTAAAATTAAAAGATTCTTTTTATGTCGATAATGTTGTGGCTAGTGTCCAAAATGAGATAGAGCTTCAACGATTTCAAACAATAGCTTGTCAAGTCATGTCGAAAGCAGGGTTTGAGCTCACAGGTTGGGTTTCTTCCACAGAGCAACAAAATCAGGAAAAAACAAAATGCTCTGTGCTTGGCCTTTTATGGGAACCAAATACTGATTTGCTCACTTGTGATCTCAGAAATATTTCTACTGAAATCAAAGATACATGTTCTAAACGGCAACTTTTGTCAATTTCGCAAAAGATATTTGATCCAATCGGTTTTACAGCACCCGTAACACTCATTCCAAAACTTTTAATGCAAAAAGCGTGGAAAAATTATAAACTAACATGGGATCAAAAACTGCCTTCTGAAATCGTTGAGGAATTTAAAAATTGGCTTGCTAGTTTGGAATTTTTGAAACTGGTTCAAATTCCACGCTACTTTGGGGGTTTAGTTGATGAGTCAACTACCACCTTACATATGTTTAGTGATGCAAGTGGGAAAGCCTTTGCAGCGTGCGTTTTTTTACGAATTGAATGCGATAATAAAGTCAAAATTAAATTAGTTCAGGCAAAATCACGCGTCGCTCCTCTAAAAAAGGATCCCATCACCAAAACGAAAAATGAAATGTCCATCCCTAAACTCGAACTCTTGGCAGCAGTTATCGGCACTCGCCTTGTCCAGAGCGTCAAAACATCATTAAACATTCACAGCATTCAAACTTTCTACTGGACTGACTCAAAAGTCGTGCTTTGTTGGATCAAAAATTCTGGGACTTGGAAAACCTTCGTTCGTAACAGAATAAAAGAGATCCATTCCAGCTCATCGAAGGAAGACTGGTATTACGTTCCATCACAGATGAACGCTGCAGACATCGCATCCAGGGGATGCAACGCACAAACTCTCTTCAGTCTTTGTTGGTGGGAGGGTCCAATATGGTTGAAAACCGTTCCTCCTGGCCAGACACCAAAGACTCTGATTTCAAGGATGCTCTTGAACTTGCTACCGAAGAGAGAAAACCTACAGTTACGACGAATCTGTCTCTGAATGATTCCGACTCTAATTTCTTCGAGTGGACTAAACGTGTTTCAAAGTTTTCTTCCATCGTTCGAACTTTGGCCTATGTAAAACGATTCCTTTCAAATGCTAAATCAGTAGCTAATCGTCAAAAAGACTCTTTACTTAAAGGAAACCTTAGTGAAAAAGAGCTCTCAAAATCTGAGCTCGAAATTCTCCTTTTCATACAGAAAGAGACCTTTGGCAAAAATCGTCGACTCATACCACCGAACTTTGTCGTTTACCTTGATTCTGATGGCCTCCTCAGAGTGGAGACAAAACTTTTCTCTACAGATACTGGAGATTACTTTAGACGACCTATTTTATTACCTGACAAACATGAACTTGTTTTAAGGCTCATTGAAGAGACTCATCGAATCCATAACCATGCAGGTATCCAAGCACTTGTTATTGTCCTGCGAGAAAAGTATTGGATATTGAGATCGAGGAAAACTGTCCGATCAGTCTTGTCTAAATGTGTAATTTGTCAAAGATTTAAGTCAAAACTGTCAACTTCTGTGTTTGCACCTCTTCCTGAAGAGCGTGTAAGAATGTCAGCTGTGTTTGAGACGACCGGTGTGGACCTAGCTGGTCCTCTGCTCCTGCGAAATCGTGACAAAGTGTGGATCGCAATTTTCACATGTGCGGTTTACCGTGCCATCCATTTTGAACTTGTCTCGGACATCTCAACACAAAGTTTTCTTCTTGCATTGAGAAGATTCATTTCACGTCGAGGTCGAGTAAAAACAATTTACTCAGACAATGGTACAAATTTCGTTGGACTCAACAACGAACTCCAAAACATCGATTGGAGTGCCATCATTGCTCACTCTGATTTGAAGAAGATCTCCTGGCACTTTAACCCACCGACCGCCGCTTGGTGGGGTGGTTGGTGGGAAAGGGTGGTCCGAATGTTAAAGGAATTGCTGAGACGCAATTTGGGAAAAGCTTCTCTTCAATATGATGAACTTCACACCATCGTATGTGAGTGCGAGGCTCTTCTAAACAGCAGACCCCTAACTTACCTCTCGGAGGACCCCTCTGATTTGGTACCTATTACTCCATCTCTATTTTTGCAGGACCAAACTGAATTCTGTGTTCAGGACTTGGACCTGAATGATATGCAAAATCTTCGCAAACGTGCGAAACATCTTCACGCCGTAAAACATAAACTTAAAACTCGATTCCAAAAGGAATATATCTCACTTTTAAAACAGACGAGCAATAAGGTACAAACTCCACTTTCTGTTGGAGACATTGTATTAATCAGTTTGGATAATAAGAAACGTGTAGATTGGCCTTTGGCTAAAATTGTCGAAATTTATAAGGGGCGTGACGGTGTTTCCCGCGTTGCAAGATTGAAAACTCAGAGTGGTGAACTGATACGGCCGATTCAACGTTTGTGCCGCTTGGAAACTTCAGGTAAAATTGCTGAAATTATGAGAGAACCAATAACTACCAGAAGAGGTAGAACTATTAAGTCTTAAGACTTGAACTCTTATTTTGAAAATTTTCTCTTGAACATTAATTTGTGTATTTTAATTTCAATTTTTAGTGTTAAGTTTTTCTAATCAGTTTGTACATTATTTTCTGAAGCATGTTTAATTTTCTAGAAATCTGGATTTATGTTTAAGTTAAACTGTAACTTTTGTGGGCGGAGGATGTTGTATCTCCCCCATTACACGGTAGATGTCGCTGCGAATGGGCGCGTCTCTGTTTTTCACTGTAACCATATATTGACTTCTTTGTTGTCTTCTGTTGTGCGTAGTCAGCTGCGCTGAATAAAAAAGTACAAAAGCATCTTTGGGTACTCACTGGACTATTCCAAACTCATTACCCTACTCGTGTTCCAATAGAAGTAGATGCCTAAAGGATTTGTGGTGGCGTTATAGATAAAAATTCTCTTTTTTGAATAATTAGACCTACAGTTGGAAATTTAACAAGCATGTTTATTATGTTGAAATGAGATCGGCTAAAAATGGGTTTTGTGGTATTGACTCGGGTACATAAGATGGTACATAAAAATTCTTATACTTCAGTTTTAGAAAATCAACTCCTATCTTTTTTTAATCAAGTGGAGAATGTTTTCAATTCAATGGAATGCATGGAACTATAGGTTTTGGATATTAATAGATTAAAAATATATGTATTTGTTATACATCATCTGAAATATCCAATGGAGTGGGGATGGGGTAAGTGCTAGTTTATATATAAACTAATTCAAATTTTATCACACGTTTAAGAGCACCTAATGAGGTCAAAGAAGAAAAAAATATTTCTCAGCGAACAAAATAAATACTTTTAATGTAAATGAAAATTCTAACAAATATTGAGAAAAGAATCAATTAAAAAAAACTACATTAATTTTTGCAAAAATCTAAACAGAGGTTCAAACAACAACATTGAAGTGACGAGTAAATGTAAGATACGAATTGCAGTAGGTTTCATCTGTATATCAAAATATTCTGAAATATTTTGTTCAAATATAAGAAACGAATGCTGTTGTTCCTAAGTATTTTAAAAAATCCACTCAAAACTATTTTGATCTTTTATACTGCTAATTATAACTCATGATTAATTTAAAATCATCCATAATCTGAATAATTCAAAATTAATAGATATATTTTCGTTCTTAATTCTTATTGTATTCAGACCGTTTTTTCACATTTCGGTCATAAGATTACTTTGTGTTCAATTATATTTTTGTATTAAATATTCTATTTTTAATGTTGTATATGAATTCTGTCTCCCATAGGTCTACAGACAAGTAAAGACATCAAATACCCATAATTGTCGTCGAATGTCTTTCCGTTCAATTTAATCTCCTTCTTTATAAAATAGAAGAAGACGTCAAAGTTCTAAGAAGTGATTCATCTTGAGCTATGACAGGAAATGTCGTAAAAGTTAATAGCATGACGGCTTGAGCATAGGGACATTTTAACAATTTGAAATTTTTCATTCGTAGCAAAAGTCACGGAAAAAAGCAATCAGAGAAAAATTTAACAAAGGAATAAATATTCAGAGTGAAAGGGAATGAAATTGTAAAGTTTCTCTGTTTAAAAATAGATCCCTTTGATTAGTATTGAAGGAAGCATATTTAACAATATGTTCATTTTCAATAGCTTAATAAATCATTTCCAAAATTAAATTAAGATGTATGCTTTACAAAAATAACTTTTGATGTCGGAAACTTTTCTGTAAGGTAATTGAGATTATAGCATATTTTGAAAAACTGTAGCAAGACAAAATTCTGTACAAATGGATTGAAAATATTAAGTATATAAGACTTAGAAAACTAGAACTTATTAGACTAAGAAAATATATAAGACTTAGAACTACGAAATTAATAGTACAAGACACAGTAGTCAGTTTTTAGTTTCAGATGTATGCTTAATTTGTAATTAACCGTAATCTTGGCGTGACGTGTAATGTGTGACTGTTGTTGGCGGTGGATTATTGTGTGTTTGGCGTCATTCTCAGCGCCTGTAAGGGAAGGTTTCTATTTGAAAAAAAAGAAGGGGTAGAAACGGAAGTTCCTTTGTTTTAACGCGAGGGGCTGGGTTAAAATTGGTATTAAGAAAAACATATTTTCTTGGTTTTGTTGTATTTAAAAAAGGTAGAATTCTATTCTTTTGGGTATAGCGTACTGTGCCTGAAATTATTAAAAACTAATGTAGAAAAGGCTATTACAATGCCCAATATATTACTTTCCATACTTATACTATTTTTAAGCAAGAGACCACCAATTTGAAGCAAAGAAATTGTCCTTTGTTTCCAACACATTTGTTAACTTATTCTATCGGTGTATCTTCTCCTTATGTGGGTTGAGGTGAAGATCACTCTCATTCTACATGATTGGAAAATCCATTAAATGGAATTCGAAATGATTACTACAAGATTTGCAAAATATTATTTTCATTAAGTTTGACACAAGAAATGAAGAATCAATATGCAGACAAAACAAACGAAAGGGTAAAAATCAATTTGTACTCATATGAATGAGATGCAATCCTTTGCAAGGAGAAAATCCTAATTAACCTGCAGTTCTCCATCAGGGCATGTCATATATACCACTTAACTTTTTGCAATGCTCTGTAATGGGTTCCATTTGGGATTCAGCTAACCCTGTTGGGAAAAATACACTTTTCACTTGTTATAATAGTTTGAAAACCTTTGTCCATAGACATGACTTGGTTTTATGGAAAAGAAACTTCTATTTAAGAGCCAGTCGTTGAGTAGGCGAGGTAATGGTAAGAAATTGGTCGTAAGCGAAAATTCCTAGAGTGGGCGACTACTGGTCACACTTCGTACGATTAAATCTACAGGAAGAGTCAACAAAATGGGGGAAGACGTCCACTTCAGGGCTAATCGAGTTAGCAGGTTACAAGCTGGATCGTACACGAAATTTATTCAGATATATAAGTGGTTCCATATATCTGAAATATAACTTCGGACTAATAATTCTTATTGCTCCTCGGGTTTAGCTATTAAAGTGCATTCCCCTACCGTTAAAAGTTGAATAAAATTAGTGATTCGAATACTGTCTGTTTCTTCCTCGCACCCTCTCACCCCCGGTGGGTCGCGCCAGATCCCTCCAAACCTTTTTTTGAAAAATTGATGATTCCTCGTGTTGCTGACTTTGAGGTCATATTTTTGGAGGAGGTAGTAGCCTGTGGGGGAATTCTAAAAATAATTCTTTGGATGTATCATACCCTACGGGTATGATAATCCATACGGGTATCATACCCTACCTCCTCGGGTGTATCATACCCTACGTGCGCATTTCTGTTACAATTTTGAATACATGAGTTCACTTTAAAACATTTTTTCACTAGGGTGCTGTTTTGTAATTATGATAAAGAAATGCAACATTTGAGAAATTTAATAGATATAATATTTAACAGATACAGTACTACAATATTTCAGTACTACAGTATTACAGTACTACAATATTTTAGTACTACAGTATTACAGTACTACAGTATTAGGTACTAAAGTATACAGATGAAGATGATGATGAAGAATATAATAACAACTATCATTTCTTTCCTGGAATTGATTCAGATGTAGAAGAAGACACAGTTGAAAATAATTGCTTTTTAGGGAGATACAATGAAACAATTTAGAACAGGGGTACTTGGCCTTTCTTCCTACCAGGCCAAGTACATATGATAGGTCTATCATGCGGGCCGCAACGTGAGGATAATGGAGATAAAACTCTCAAAGTCAAAGCAAAATTGAATGAAATATTACAACTTATTCGTTTGTTTTTTAATATTATTTTTACCTTTCTATGAAACACACACACAAATACGTACTTTTATGTATTTTTTACAGAGTTATGGGGTAGTTACGATTTCCTTTCGTCCATGAATAAGCCTCTTGTTTACATTCTATTATAAAGAAATGCAAATTGATAGATTTGGTTGCTTGATTGATAGAATTGTCTACTAAATTTTTAGTGCATTGTTTTTGAATAATTGAAATTTTTGGACAATGAGCAATCACCAGGCCACTCAGAGAAGGTCGGCTAACCCCATACGGCCCGTGGGCCGCAGGTTGAGTATCACAGATTTAGAATAACGTAATTTGAAAGCAGACAGTTGGTATACATCTTATCCATATTCAGAAAAACTTTTGAAAAAGAAAATAACTTTTGATGAAACCATCAAAAAATATACAAGAAATTCCACTAAAACTTCTGAATTAAAAAAAGAGAAATTAACCAATAGGAAGTTTGACTAAAATAGAAAAATGTAGGAACCAGAAGCTTCCACAAAATTTAAAAGAAAAATTAGGATCCAGTAGAGACATCGCTTCCACATGCAACAAAGGCTAAAGGGGATAAAGGAGTAAATAACTGATGTAATGATTGTTTCAATGAATAAAAAAGATGAGTTAAAAGAATAATGAATATGTAATATTTCCTTTTTTTTATGCATTTTTATCTTTCCATGCATTTTTTATAGTAGAAACAGAATGTAAACACCCTTGGGAATGAAATACCCTGCGCGTGTTATTCCGTTCGCTTCTTTCGCGCGAGAAATGTCAGGTTAACACGAGAATTAACGCTAGAAAGTCCGTGATTTTGATTACTCTGAAATGTCCATCGGTGTCGTATCAAAACACAAAGGGTTTAGTTTTAAGACTTTTTAATATTATTTGATACTATAACTGTTTATATCATAAACAACTGACGTTGGTATTATGTTTCGTGAAGCTTCTTGGATCACTGCTTTCTCGCAAAACATTTCGTGTCGCAAATCTGCCAGGAACATTACTATTAGGCGGTATTCGTTTGCCTTCACTAGCAATATATATATATATATATATATATACCAAGATTTACTGGAATAGTATCAATTACATCTGCACTTTCTGAGATTCTTCGCAGTCATTTTCACTCAATCTTTTGTCTTCTTCGGAATCTAAATTAGAACAAGACATCTCATCACCATCCGATTCATCCTCAAAAAGCTCTTGCAACAATTTAGTAATTTCATCAGGGCTTTTACCTTTTCTTCAGAGTGTCTGCCCTGCACAAGGTTCGAAAATCGAATGAATTTTTTTTATGAGCAGATAAGCAAATGCTGTAATGAAACCCTTATCCACAACGATTTTGGTATAATGGTCTCATTTCCGCTGTGAACCCAATAAAATTCCATTCAAGGTCAGATAAATTTACTATTGGTATTTACTTAGTGAACTATCTTTTGCTGAACGACAGCTATTTACAGTGGCGAAATACCTTGGTGTCGAAACGACAACAGTGGACGTTCTAGGTATATTTAGTTGCAAAATCTCTCTTAAGTGACCTAGTACTACAAATCCTTCTCAGTGAAACCACCATAGAAAATAATTAAATGTCACGAAAATTTTTTTATTTCCCTGCAAAAATACGGAAAGGAGAACAAACTAAGCAACTTCTGGTGCCTAATCGGCCCTGATGGATGTTCTAAGTGTTAATCTTGTATCGTGAAGGGGCCTGCGGAAATATGGTTCTGGTACGGATTTAGTAGGCAATATCATTCACAAGCATCTATTTTGATCATGAATGATACGGTATTATATATAATCGTATTCTTCGTTTTCTGTTTATACGTAATTCTATAGTAACGTTAACATGAGGCATGGCGTTGCTTTAGCTTAATGCGTGCCAATCTGGCTGGGCAGAAGAAAACCAGAGTTAGAGAGGACAGACTTTGCGGAAAGCCCATCTTTAGAACCATTCAAAATTATTGAAACTAACTGCATTAAGTATATAATAATGTCATAATTTTTGGTGTTTCAATTAAAACTCGAAACTGTTTTACCTATTTCATGATTCCAGAAAAAAAAATAGTCTTCTAAAGTGTTACCTTAAAGCAGGGGTCGCCAAAGTGGTCTATATAGACCCCTAGGGGTCTATTCAACAACAGTATAGGGTTTATCTGACCCAAGGGTCGAATGGGGTCTATTGGGACTCGAAGGAAAAAACAGTTCTTAATACGCAAATCACACATATCTAACTGCGTACGTAAAAATTTAAAATATTTTTATATTGACTTAATATTATATTCTTTATAGAAATAAAATAATAAATCAGAAAACAATTAAAAACTTATTAAAAATTTGACAATACATAAATTTCGGACTAATATAAATATAAAGCAAAATTATGTGAAACTTTACGAAATGGCTCAGCCATTTATGCTGGCGTTTCCAAGTTCGAATATGGTTGAAGCCGGTTTCAGTCACGTTAATTCAATTTTAACTAAAAACAGAAATAAATTTAATGTAGAGCTTCGAGGGATTTACGGTTAAAATTGACTAATTTCGAACCCAATATAGCGAACCTTGCCAAGAAACACCAGGCACACCCATCTCATTAAGTTAAAAATCTGTAGCTACTTTTCTTACTGTTTCTGATTTATTAAAAATTTAGACTAATATATAGTTTTATTTTA
Organism: Trichonephila clavata; assembly: GCA_019973975.1. Lineage (NCBI taxonomy): Eukaryota > Metazoa > Arthropoda > Arachnida > Araneae > Nephilidae > Trichonephila > Trichonephila clavata. Next base: position 11,905 of record BMAO01001886.1, read on the forward strand.
ATTACCTGGAAATTACAATTGTGGGGGTCTATGGAGATTTCGAAAAATTATATAGGGGGTGATGATCAAAAAAGTTTGGCGACCCCTGCCTTAAGGAATGTATTAGATTTTTAATTCATAAACAAACAGTTCCAGTTAAGTACTGAACATTAATGCTACGTGGTTAAATAACATAATACAGAAGCTGATAAAAAAAAGTACAGCATTTCATTGGGGAACTTAATAGCCGAGCTAATGTTAAGAAATAAAAATAAAACACATAAAAACGTATATCTGGTCTTAATAGCGTACTGACGAATTCTGGTGTTGATTGTAAGATATCTCAAACTGAAAAATGTTGTGTTGCGTAAAGTCATCTCGATTAAATTAATTGAAATTAAATCCATGTGGACAGTAATTTAGATTAAGTCCTGTATTTTTAATTATGAAAGTTAAAAGAGGGGTTTTTTGTGCCTAGGTAAGTTCAGAACCTTCGCAAGGTAAAAATCCTTTAACTTGACAGGATTTTTACTTAATGTCACTTAATTAAATTCACCAGCAACGACTTTTTTCTTTCACGAACTGGTTTTTTTTTTATATTTATGACGCTATTCCGAATTTTTAGTTTTAACTAGCTTCAATCTTGAAAGAAGTCTTTTTTTTTTGGAAGGATGAATAAAGTATAGTAATTTATGAAATAGTGAAAAAAAGAAGCTCTTTAAAACAGTAATTCCTTAACACTTCTGGCATTCCCACTCTGTTTTTTTTCATTGTATTGTAAAAAACCGTTTATTAATTCTAAAAAAGCTAATATTTTTTAAAGGAAGAAGTCGGTTTTTAATTAAAGCATAATGTTAAGCTTTAAATATACAGCATATAAGTTGAGTTTAAGATAATTGTTACGCATGCTTGTAAGTGCATCTTTATGTTAGTTAGCGCTCATGTTTCCTATCCCCAGAATTGTGAAATTAGTATTTGTTTTTAAAATATAACACTGCAATAATAAATTTCTTTTAAACTTCCTATTTGATGAGGAAAAACAATTCACCATTTATATAAAAAATAAGTATTTTAATTATAGTATTATTATAAATAATCAACATGTTTTCAAGAATTGAAGAATTCGTAAATAATAGAAATCAAGACAATGCAAATATATACTACCTTCACATTTATTTAATAATTAAAATGTATATACCATTATCTTTAAATCTGTTACTTAATAGAAACAATTAACTGGAAATATTGTTTACTTCAGGTTTTAATATAAACGTTATGGAAATCAATGATCAAAGCAATATTATAACTATCGAAATAGATGATTATATATAATTCATTATAAATATCCAGTAGATGTGTCAAACTGGTGCTTACTTATTATAATTTCCACCAATTTCGTCAAATCAAAATAAGTCGCCAAAATCAGCGATGTACAACCAATGGTAGGAACCATTCTCCCACACGTTCAAACACAATAATAACACTGATGACAGCATTTGGCGGCATTTTTTGAATTGGCGATATATTTTCGTTAGGCGGTATAATACATAGAGTACCATTAAAAATTATATAATATTTATATTGTTACGTAGATCAGGGTTCGAAGATTTTATGCAATCAGTTTCAAAGAACAAGCCAGTTCTTCAGGAGTGATGAAAATTTTTTGTCGAAAAACAATCTTTGAAATATAGAAGCTATACTTGCAAAATAAATCTCAGGAGGCCTTCACATCTTCTACGACGTTCATAAACAACTATCAGTATCTAAAATACAAGTATATAAAATATTATTTACAAGCACTCGCTCACCCTACACAACAGCAGAAGAAATAACTAATAGCTGATCGACTCTTCAATGTCAAAGCAAGAATACCTCAGTGATTCAAGCGATTTTTCTTAGGCTTCATGGATCATTCGAGAAAAATCCGCTTGCTTCATAGATCGTGATTAGCAGATTTCCTTACTAATTTCCAGAAGAATTTGTATCTTAGCGAACTCATCAACATAACACCGACGGTGCCAACTTGGATCTATCGCCTAGATTTCGCCAAATTTCCACTGAATCACCAATTATAATGTAAGGAACGGTGTTGCTTGCGAATATATCTTAACTCTTTCTAGATCTTTCATTTTAATTTTTAAATATAGTTCTTTATTAATTTTTGTCCTTCTAATTTTTATTAATTTCAATTTGATATCGTTTACTTAGTTTATTTACAATAAAACAATCTTGGTGGCGCACTAATTTTTGTTTCTGGTTTAACACTCCAATATTAACACATCATTTGGCGGCGTGCTTGACAAAGATACAAGTCATCTTTTTTCTCTTATGGTTAGCATTCTTTCATGTAAGTTTTTGCTTAAGTTTTTCCTTAGCAAAAATATTTTTGTGTGTATCTCTTTGTAAGAAACCTTTCCTTTCATAATTTAACTTTATTTTATTTTTCTGTCTGTTGCAAACTACACGTTTGTTAGTTTTAGGCCTAACATTCAATTTGGCTCTGTTTTTTTTCCTATTAAGTCGAAAATTTCTGTTGTACGGGGAAGTTGGATCTATAAAGTACACTTAACCCTAATTTGCTGATCCTAATTCATCAACAGCTTTAGAAATCATAATAGGTCTCCATTTTAGTCCATTGTCTCTTTTGATTTATTCCATTTTGAAGTTTTAACTCTGTTTCCTGCTATACCTACCTTTATTTAAATCTTGTACAATATACATTCACATCCCTTTTTTAGATTTATGTGTCCTAAAATCTGTTTTCTATCTTCTAGCTTTGTTAGTTGATAGTTTAGTCATGTTATTTTTTCAATTTATTATACTATATATATATATTTCTATTTTAACATTAATTAAATACAAAATAGAGTAATATAAATGTATAACACATTCAGATATAAATTATTCACGCATTATTTACACACTCATTACACAACATTCGTAGCAATATGTATTGCAAATTCGTTGATGCATATCGCACTGAAGTAGGTTTTGACTGAATGTTTAATATGTGTATGTTAATATAGCTGCAACTCTTATAATTTTTAATGAGGTATCTGCTCCTTTTATACAGTAAGAAAAAATAAATTTTTGTCGAAGTATTATGAAATTTACTAAAAGAATACTGAAAAACTTTATTCTTTTCCTATTTTATTTTCCCTTTAGGCAAAGAAATATATTGCAATATATATCTAAATTACAGTATGTGGATTCAGTATTTCCTCTATGTTAAAGGCTTATGATTAAGCTTTTACTGCTATACGTGATACTGTTTATAATTTTAATGGTAATAACAGTTGAAAAGCATCCTAAATTTTTTAAAAAATCTAAAAGAACAACAAAAGAATAAGAAAATCCAAGATTATAATTTAAATAACTTAACTCGGGAAGGGTCACGTTGGCACAGAGTTACCACAGGCTTATGAAATCTTTAATTCATGAAAAATTGTTTATTTCTTACCTATGACTTTGACAGTATCCTCCTATATGAAAGTCTTCATGGGAATTAAAATGTATGTGTCATAAATCTCCCGATTTTTTGGGAATGGCAAACGATTTTTTAAAAATCTCAATTTACTTGGGGAGACTGGGTTTCTGGCGTGAACACTTTTGTTCGGAAACATTTTCAACTAACAGGCTACACCCCCCCCCCTTATGAAAGACCCAGTGGTTTTGATAGCTGTGTCGTACGATTCTTTATGTTTTTATTATGCAAATGAACATAATGTAACAAATGAAATGGACATATGTGCAATCTCTGTTGGATCAAGTTAAAACTGACGTACTAAGAGAACCTGAGGAAATAATTGATATTAATCATAATAGTGAATATAAATTTCAGAAAAAGCAATGAACATGGAACGTTTGCGTTGAAAGGAAAATTAATAATTGCTATCTAAAAAACTTACATCAAGAAAGATATGATGCCAAAAGTGTACCACATGAAGTACTACGCCCTGCCAAAAAGACACAAGCAAGAACAAAATCAACCTGCTATTTGTCGATCAACAAAGATTAATAAAACTAGAATAACTTGAACAAAATATGCCAGTTTTGTCTCCAAATATCATTCCTGTAATCTCAGCGAAAAGTGTCTGTGATTTGTCTTCTTTATTAAAGCATTTTAGTTCAATTTGATTACATTTTTTCTCAAATTAACAAAGACAAATTGAAGAGTACTCAGAGTAGATTAAATTATTTACTGGAATTACAATTTGTATATTTTGTACAAAAAATATAATTATAGAAAAAGGATTGGTGTGTGTGTGTGTGTGACTCTGTCACTCCGCGTGACCACCAACGTTAATGTAAAGTGCGCGACATTTATTTTAAAATTTCGGGTTCGAAATTAGACTTAAAAAAACTAAAGACGTCTATTTCTTTTTTGTAATTAAATTATAAATATACACTCTGATAGACACAGAAAGAAAAAAAAAGCACATTTTTCAAGTAAACATTACAATAGCTAATACAGTGGAAGCAGGAAGTCCTTTTAAATTTCAATTAAGAACTCGAGACGATTTGGAATAAATTCTTAATTTATTTCGTTGTAATCCAAAATAAACTTCCGTAAGTTACAGTGCTTGTTTGGGAATATTTTAAATGGAAGAGCGAGAGCAATTTAATAATCTTTTCCTTTGAATTTATTTAATGATACCATTGCCAACAAAACGAGAAATACATTTTCCTTTAGTTCCTAGTTCCGATGAAATATCATTCTAGTACTACATTTATATAATTAGTAAAACTGAAATTGTTATATATATATATACGTATATATATATGTCTGTATGTTGTAATGATATACGCTAATTTCATTTTAAAGCTTTTTAATTTGTAATGGTCCTGACCCTCCGGAACTTCATGAAAATAAGTTATTAATACTGCTAATTAACCACTGGCGGGATATAATTGCAACTTTATCTATTTGAACTTTAAAGTTCGTATTTAATTAAGAATTTCACAATGTACCTAATCTGATTATCGGACCCAAACCGAAAAGACGTCTTAGGAAGTCATGTGACGTTTTGTGCTTCCAGTCTGCGTTTTGTATAAAAGCCGAGATTCTCTGGGAAGTTCACGATGCGCTTTTTTAATGTCGTATTGATACGTTAATGCCTGCTTCTTCTTATATATGCTATGTGTTCCGTTAAGTGTCGTCTGTAATTTATTTGTGTCTGTGCGTGGGTGTTTTCCTGTGAAATAAATTATATATATATATATATATATATATATATATTATTTTTCCTTTCAATTTCGGAATTAATAATTTCGAACATATGATTCAGATATTAATTTTCTAAAATTTATTTTTTAAAAAAAATGTGACGCATTACAAGAAAAATATGCAAGCATGATGTTCTAAACTGCTTGCAAGAAAGGGTCCTGATAACTATATAATTGATGTTTATATCAACTTCTTACTTTACAATTTTTTAAAACATAAAGTAAATGTAGTTTATGAAATATGTTTAATTCTGTAATAATATTCTCGTAAATGAGAAAAAAATTAATTAAGATGTTGATTTTTAGTCTAACGTTTTATGAGAAATATTTACGTGACACATAATTAGCATATAAACGGAAAATTTCTATAGGCATTCCATCGACTAGAATCCATGTTTTGCCAATAAGATTTTGGAAATAATCCCTAAAATATTGTATTTTTAGACTTAAGTTTGTTCTTATAATATTTTAAAAAAGATTTTAATATCTTCTACGACTAATTAAATTTGTAATGAAGAATGTTCAATTCGAAATAGAGCCTTACATAAGATTTTTTATTAATTTATCTAACCATATTAAATCAGAAATACTTATAATATTTCTGATGTAATACAGGGTGATCGCAAAAGAAGTACCCTTCTTTAAAAAAACTCATATTATCAAAACCACTGCACTTATTACAATAAGTGGTACGTGAATGAAAAGATAAATGCATCAAGTATTTTTTTCAGTTTCAAGTATTCAATGTGCGACCCTTTTGTTACACGTCATACGTCCAATCTGTAATCCAGTTAGTTTCATACATTTTGTAGCATCATTTTATCAATGGTTTGCAATGCTGCAATTATGCTTACTTGTTTCTCAATACTATTTCTTGTGTCAATTGTCAATGATATGGCTTACAATTGACTTATTTTTGTAATATATTCCATATCTTTTTCTAGGGCATTCCAAGTTCGCAGGTAGCAACTCTCGTAGGTAAAACACTTTGTCAATGTCACCAATTTTCATCTTTTAACAACCTTGAATGTGCTACAACCTGATGATTATTGAGGGGAAAATCTTGGTATACTTCTGTTTAAATTAATGCATCACTTTTTGTAATATGATTTTTAACCCGCACTTCTAGCACAGGGTGTGCCATACCCACCGTCTAACTTTATTCAACACTCTTCTAAACCTTTTTTGGAAAATGGATAGTTTCTCGACTTTGAGGTCATATCCTTTGAGGTCTAAATATATATTTTTGGACATCACCTCTTCGGGTATGTCAAACCCTGCGAATGAACACGTTTTAAATATTCCTTATGCTATGGCGTATTATTATAGTTATGTTGAAGAAATTTGATACTTACGTAATTTAATAAATACAGTATTTCATAGATATAATACAACAGTATTTTCGGATGAAGAAATTCTCTTCACGGTTTTGATGAGGAAAAATCAAATGAAGAGTATAACAGCAAGTATGATTTCTCCACTGAAATTGATTCAGATTTAGAAAACGGAGAGGCTGTTGAAAATAAATGTTTTATATGTAGAGGCACAAAAATATTGGAGAAGAATGTAATTTTAAAGAAGATAACTCATTCACACATCTTATCCACTTTCAGATGAACCTTTGGAAAAGAAACTATTCCTGGAACAAAAAATAAGTGGAAATAAAAAAGAAATTCCAAAATTTTTAAATTTAAAGAATAAAAAAGTTTACTCTTACATGTTATTTAAAAAAAGATACAGATTAAAAAAATTAAGATCCAGTGAAACATCGCACTCCTAGAGACATGATTAAAGTATATAAACAATGCACTGGATCTCCTTATAAAAAGAACAGAAAAACTAAATTTACGTGTGAAAAATGTTATAAACGTGTGGTACTTCCTACTTTTCTTCCTTTTTAACCTTTGTATACAAATTTTACGGTAAAAAAACAATGTAAATACCCTGGGGTATGACACACCCTGCGCGAGTGATGCCGTGTTAAAATAATCTATTGTGCTAACCCTGTATAAAAAATTTAGGTTACCTTTACAACGAATGTTATAGAGCATTTGTTTATAAGAATAATTTAATTAAATTTTTTTGCAAATTCGAACTTCAAAATATTTTGTTTTAAACAGGTTGTGATGGATCTATACGCGTCCTTCCATTAACCCTCTTAGGGAATCTTTGGGCTATGAATATCAGCAACTCTTTCTGAAGAAGATGCCGTGATATATATGCAGATTAGATCTATAATAATGGTATAGGTTGGTTTTCTAGTAGAATAGATAGATAGATAGATAATTGATATTTCATTGAAGTTGCCAAGAGATTGAAATATTAAGAGTAGAAGATAGGAAGAATATCTACAGACCAGTATTAGTCATATTGATAGTGCGTTTTGGGCTTTAAAATGTTAAAGAGATTTAAGTGACAACCAGTCACATCTATACAGTGTAATCATTTATTAAGTAGAAGATTGATTCATAAAAGGTGGTCAATTGATTAGAAGTATTCTCCAAACTCGTGACTCTCGTTGCAAAACTCCTGTTCTTTTCTGGGTAAAATCTCAACCTAATTGGTTATTTGGAATTTTGTCTGTGTTAATCAGTGTTCTGATAAATAATAAAAAAAGTATCATGTCGAATTGTCCTTCACTTCTTCCCACGCTTTAGCCGGGTCCGAGAGTAGAAATAGGTGTTGCAAGTCAATTGTTCTTATTCCATTTTAAAAATAGATATTATTTTTCTCCTTGATATCTCTGATTACTATCATAATATTTTTTCAACAACAAAACAGTTATTAGCAATGTTTTGTATTTTATTTTAATATATAAAAAGCAATTCAACAAATTTTTAATCTTCTCAAAAATTCTTCTTTATCAACGAATAAATTTCTTGTGATTCGAAAGTTTTGATAGTCAAAAGTCAAAGTTTGTGCAATTCCTGAACAGCATTTGTGTTTCATGTTATTGATAATCTTTAGATCGTTAAAAGACTGCTTTGCTGATAGTTTATTAATAGTAGTCAAAGTATATTTATGAAAATTACTTTTAGTATAACTTGTTATAAGGAACTTCCTTATTGGGATATCCATTTTCAAACGAGGAACTTTCTAACAGTTTCCTTTTTCAAAATTGCCTAAATTTGCTGCTTATAAATTACCTTTTAAACTAGAACATATTACTTCTTATCTAATGTCTTTGCAGCTATCTTTCCAGTAATTTCTATGCTAATTTTACTGTGAAAATATGTCTTTAAGCCATTTGCAGTAAACAGTTCTACTCCATTTTTCTACACTAAACTTTAGTAAATATCTCTACGTCATAATTTTTTCCTTGTCATTTCAAAAAATAAATTGTAAAAGAAAAAATTATAAAATTTCTGTTAAAGTATAAGACTCAATTTTTTTTAACCTCAATGTTTCGAACGACATTTTAAAGCACCACAAGAGTCACTTATTATTAAAATGATATAAATTAATATTACTATAAAAATTATTGTATTACCAACAGTAAGTTTTAATATATTAATGCTAAATAATTCCTTCTATCATAGATAGATGGCATTAGTAGATATGTAAAGTTGAAAATCATTGAAACGGAAAAACTTGTAATGTGTCTTATTAATCATCTATTATCTGGTACCATTCTCATAAATGTGAAATGTGATAGAAATATTCTGCGTAAAATACCTCAGATAGTCATTTATAAATAAGTCTGTTGTATGTGTTTATTCTTATTTTGTCAGCCGTGTGAAAATTAGTTGTTTGTAAAATTTTAAAAATATAAGTCTCTTAACTTTTTTTTAAGTGGTATTTCTAAGTACCATTAGGAAACTGCAGCAATTGCTAACGCATTAATTGTAAATTTATTTTTAATTCTTTTCGAGTCTTTAAAGCTGCTTTATATAATCTTTAGCTTAAGAATGAAAGAATATATTTGTTTTAGTTGGTTAAGTTTTCTTACAAATAAATTTAATTTCCCTTCAATTTATGTCTATATTTATATATTCTAGTTAGTATACCCGTTCTTTACACGGTGAATTGTAAAATTAGACAATACAGATTGAAGGTTGAATAAGTTTTATAATGAGTTAATTTAGGTGAATTGTAAATTAGAAAAAATTTTTTTGCTTAATTCAGCTAAATAAAAAAACACATTTGTTAAATTTGAAGTCTATAGATCTAATAGCTGATAAGAGGATTTTTTTCATTTATATAACACCCCGTAACTCTCTTGTGGGTCAATTTTTGAAAACGCCTTCCTTCTGCTCAGCAAAGTAACATATTGTTAAAAACTGTGTAATGAACTTAAAATAGTGTAAATAATTTATATCTGGATGTTTAATAAGTTAATATACTTTCTGTTGTATTTATTTTATTTTAAAATGGTAATATTAGCATTACAACGCCGTTCCCTAAATTATAAGGGCTATTTCCTCGAAAAATGCGAAATGTTGGTGATGGATCCAAGTTGGCATTATTTTTGGTGACTATGTCGGCAACTTGGCTATCGATTGAACGGGTCAGAAGTTAGCCACCTGGTGGAATGCTGCAACAAAGAGTATAGCACAAAAACCCTTCTCAACAAAAAAAAATACATATACATGCTAATTTTCATAGTGATCGTTTGAAAGGTGTTGGAGTGAAGCGAAGGTCAACAACAATTTATATATATATATACATATATATACACTGGTGTGCAAAAATTAAGGACGAGATGGTTTTTTCAATATAACTTTGTACAAAAGCATTCCAAATCAAAACATTTAATACCGTAAGATCCCCAATACGTAAGGACATGAGTAATGTAAGCAACACTTACTAAAAGAGAAATCAGAGGGATAAAAAGAAGCTTTATTGAAAAAGTAGCATGGAGCGCAATGCGACTGAAGGCGAAACATCCCTGTGATGGTGTCCAGCAAGAAATATCCGGTCTTTAGTAGGGGATATGATCTCCCCTGACTGCTAGGCAGGTTTCACAGCGTCTGCCCATGCTGAGAATGAGGTGTCAATGAGTTGTTGAGGCATTGCTGCCCATTCGTCTTGCAGCGCCAATCGAAGCTCCGGAATCGTTACTGGTGGTAAGGTACGAGCTGCCAAGCGTCTGCCTAGAAAATCCCATACATGCTCGATGGGATTGAGATCCGGAGATCGTGCCGGCCAATCCATACGTTCAATATCCTCACTCTCTAAGAGCTGTTCGGCAGCTACTGTGCGATGACATGGTGCATTGTCGTCCATGAAAAGGAACTGCGGACCCATAGCGCCTCTAAAAAGACGCACATATGGAAGAAGAATCTCGTTACAATAACGGGTCCCGTTGACTGAACCTGCGTCGAAGATGTGAAGGTCTCTACGACTACCAAGCATGATGCCTCCCCAAACGAGAACACCGCCACCTCCATACCTGTCCCTTTCAATGATGTTCGAGGGATGATTGCGGCTTCCCCGCTCTCTCCAGATGAGTATGCGATGAGAATCGTTACTCAGACTGAATCTGCTCTCATCTGTAAAGAGTTCTCGTCCCCATTCATTGTCTCTCCAATTCCGGTGTTCCCGGCACACAGAGAACGCCTTCTCCGACGGGCAGGCGTTAGAGGTACACACCGTACAGGGCGTCGTGCAAACAGACCACCGTGCAGTCTTCTGGCCACGGTAAAACGATATCGGTCGTCCAGTCACCTGTGTCGTGTGTCTAGCGATTTCTCCCGCTGTCTGCCGCCTGTTTCCTCTGGCCTGTAAGGCAATATACCGGTCATCTGCGGGTGTGGTTCCTCGTGGACGACCACTACTGAACCCCCGGATAGCTGTTCCTGTAGTTTGAAATTGTCTCCAAAGTCGTGAAACGATGCTGTGAGCAATCCGAACTCTGCAGCCCTTGTCACACTGAGACCTTCCTCCAACTTCCCAATAATTCGACCTCGGTAAAAGCATCCAGATGTCATCTAACAGATTGATTATTCGCCATTTCTCGCTGCGGCAGCAACTCGGTGTGATTTTAACTGCTATACG
>BMAO01001887.1:0-24140 GCA_019973975.1 Trichonephila clavata
ATATATAAAGAGAAAAGCGACTCACTCACATCACTGACTGACTGACTGACTAATCACGAAATCTCTGGAACTATTCAACCTACAGACTTGAAATTTGGTAGACATGTTCCTTTATAGAGTAGACATCAGCTAAGAAAGGATTTTCCGAAATTCGAAACGCAAGGGCGTTACGGGGGTTAAGGGCTTTAATAATAATTGTTTCCATGTTTAAACTACTTGATGTACAATCTTGAAATTGGGTAAGCGGATTCCTTTCAGAGAGTAGAGATCCGCTACAAAATGAGTTTGCTGAAAATCGACCCCCAAGTGGCGTTGCAGGGGCTTAGGGGCGTTATAGATAATTATTTCCATTTTTAAACTATTTGACGCACTGTCTTTAAATTTGATATATAGATTCCTTTCGTAGAATAATGATCAGTTACAAAACGGGTTTTGTGAAAACAGACTTCTAAGTGTCGTTGCGGGGGATTAAGGGGCGTAATAGATAAATATATCCGTTTTTAAACTACTTCACCTACCTGCTTGAAAATTGGTAGGTAAGTTTCTTTCATGGAGTAAATATCCCGCTACAAAATGGGTTTGGGGAAAATTGACCCCCAAGGGGTGTTGCGGGGCGGGGGGTTTAAGAGGAGTTATAAATTCCTATTTTTAAGTTATTAGACGTACAGTCTTGAAACTTAGTAAGCAGATTCCTCTCATAGGGTAGAGATACGCTAAAAATGGGTTTCGTGAAAATTGCCCCCAAGTGGCGTTGAGGGGGCTTAAGGGGCGTTATAGATAATTATTTCCATTTTAAAACTATTAGACGCACAGTCCTTATATTTGATAAAGAGATTTCTTTCATAGAGTAGAGATCAGCTATAAGAAGGTTTTGTGAAAAAAAAGACCTCTAAGTGGCGTTGCAGGGGAATAAGTGCGTAGAGATAAATATTTTCGTTTTTAAACTATTTGACCTACCTGCTTGAAAATTGGTAGGAATGTTTCTTTTATGGGAGTAAATATCCGCTACAAAACGGGTTTGGAGAAAATTGACCCCCAAGGACAGATATAAATAATTATTTCTTTTTTTAAACTATTAGACTCACAGTCTTGAAATTTGGTTAGCAGATTCCTCTCATAGGATAGAAATACACTGCAAAATGTGTTTTGTGAAAAATTGACCCCTAGGTGGTGTTGCGGGGGTTCAAGGGGCGTTATTGATAATTTTTTTGCATTTTTAATTAATTGGACGCACAGTCTTCAAATTTTGCTAAGCAGATTCCTTTCATAGAGTGCAATTCCCCTAGAAAATGGGTTTTGTGAAAACAGACACCGAAGTGGCGTTGCGGGGGCTCAAGTGGCGTTATAGACAATTATCCCCATTTTTAAACTGTTAGACGTACAGTCTTGAAATTTGATAAGCAGATTCCTTTCGTAAAGTAGAGAACCGCTACAAAATGGGTTTCGCGAATATCAACTATTAAGTTTAATTTCGGGAGATTAAGAGGCGTAATCGATAAATATTTCCATTATAAACTACTTGATCATCCTGCTTGAAAATTGGTAGGCATGTTCCTTTCATGAAATAGAGTTCCTCTAACAAAGAGAAAATGAAAATTGACCCCTAAAAGATGTTTGCGAGGGTCAAGAGGAGTTACAGAAAAAAATTCCTGTTTTTAATTGTTAGACCCATATACTTGAAATTTTTTAAGCATGTTTCTTTTGTTTAATAGGGATCCACTAAGAATAAATTTTAAGCAAATCAAGTTCTGGGGGGTGGCAGGGGGTTACTGGGACGTATTGACAAAAAAAATTACTTTTTTCGAGCTACAAGGACTATAATAATGAAATTTAATTTGCATTTTTCTTTTGTTGAATTGAAATCCGCTAAGAGCGGTTATTTTGGAAAACGGCTCTCAACGGGATTGCAGGGATATTGATAGTAAAGCTTTTTTTTTTTCTGTAAGATTTAGACTTGAAATTTGTCTTGCATGTTCAATTTATGGAGTAGAGATCCACCGAAATTTGGTTTATGGGTTATGAATGAGCAAACATCATCTATACTTCAATTTTAGAGATTTTTAGAAAATACAAATTAGATGAGTTCTGCCCTTTTTTTTTTGCGACAGTAAAGGTATAAGTGTATTTTTCAATACAATCGAATTCTTAATGCTAGGACTTAGATATCAATAATTTATACATATATAGAAACAGTAAAAATTTATAAAACATCATGAAATACCCAGCAAAGCGGGCGGGTAACAGCTAGTATATATATATATATATATATATAAATAAGAGTAGCCCAAGTGAAAGTGACATTGCTGTAATTACTCAATTGTTTTAAGAGAATCACGACTGTACATGCCCTTATAGACGGCGAGGAGTGTTGAGAATGCATGCGATATCGTCAAGATGCGAGTGTGCTGGCGTCATGCACGTTAAGGCAATATGTTACCCTAAAAATCATTAAATTGTTGAATTTATTGGCTCATTTGATGGCCCGAATCTTTACAAAAATACCTGCAAAATTTCAAAGCTTTACCTACATTTTTCATTAAGTAATGGAGCAATGTTTGCTGCTAAACAACAACTACCACGCCTACATTTCAGATTATCTGCTAGAAAAGAGCCTGTTAAAAATGAATTAATTATTTTTCTGATGCGCATAAATGAGATTGACATTATATATGCAGTGATAAATCATTTTAAGAAAGAATTGTGCAATTAATGCAAAAATTCTAGTTTGTGAATTATTTACTGGAAGATCAAATGGATTTGGTCAAGATTTAAAAGTTTTGCGTGCTTTTTATGATATTATTATGAATGAAATTAAAACTTCAAAACGGATTCTCCCAAAGCACAAATACTAAATCTCATTTTGATAACTCAGTAAATTAAAAATCTAATTCGCAAGAATAGAAAAACTCTCCCTTTTTTATATATTTGTTTTTGATGATATATATATATCCCATGTGCGCGAAATTCAAAACTTTTATTATTAAATTTTTTAACATATTTATTTAAACAAATTCACATACACAGATTTTAGATTTTGATGTATTTTACCTATAAATTGTTATTTGATTTTGCTTTTATTCGTGTACAATATTTAACATGCGAAGGCTTTTAAAATCATGGAAATAAAAAATAAAGGCATAAACATCTTTTGTACATGTTGTGCATTAGCTTTGAGCATGGAATTAGCTTTGAAGTGTGTGTATTTATTTTTTTTATAATTATTAAGGAAAAGTTTCATGAAATATTGATCTTTCATTCGTTTTCTTCTATATATTCATTACGGCAGTACCCTGTTTAATTGTTCTACATTTGTGCAATTTATTATGGTAAGCAGTTTTAAATAAGCTAATTAACATTTCATAAAAGTTTCAGACTATTCGATAAATATTATATCACGCTATTCATGGAATGAAAACTTCAAACTCATATTTCTCCATGTTGAATTTTTGTGCATATACTGTTATTCAAAACCCTAAGGCTTTTTTGATAATTGAAGTATGAGGTTTGAAATTTTTTATGCATGTTTGAAGTGTATGTTTTGTAAAACTGTGCATGGAATTAGCTCTAACATGTTTAGTTTTTCTAAAAAATTCCAAAATCAAAATTAATGTTTTTTTGAGAATTTTTGGAAGTTTAAACTATAAAAAAATCAATAAAAAATTAAAGAGCAGGAGCAGAAAAAAACCCTTGCGCAGTTTTATGTAGTGTATTATAAGGTACTTGGAAAAAAAATTTTGAATGAAAAGAGACATATTTAAAAATGCCTTAAAAAGATGCTTAAAAAAGCTAAAAACATTTAAATTTTACAAACATTTTGCAACAAATTAAAATATTTTTGTATGGAATTATTATTAAATATTAACATTTATGAAATACAATTAAAACCAAGTATCAAATATTAAAAATAAAAAAAAATTGTGAAGATGGTACCATATCGCCTTAAAAGACATTATTTGCATATTGGATGCCTCCAAACGTTGTCAACGTGCGGTCGTGCAATTTTTAACATCGGGAATTTTTAATGTAAGTGAAATTTATTGTTGTTTGCATAGTGTGCATGGAACATAGGGAGGTTGTCTGCAATAAGCGTGGACGTGTGCGCCTCATCGCCGGACGCAGATGGTGTTGTAGAAACCTGCAGTAGTAGTGTGCGTTCACAGTTTGTCCTGCCGTCACAGCCTATGTAAGACTTACACCCTACCAGTCGTATGCTACAACAAGCATAAACTGCACCCGATTAGATTACTGCGGAAATTTCTGTTAGCACTGTGAGCCTCAGCTTTGCCATTCATTTGAGTAAACTTTAATTCATGTTCATAGGATCGTGCCCACGTCTCATCAATAGCAATAATACGCTACAGGCATGAGTTTCCTCCATTGCGGTACTTCCAGGTGCATGCCAGCGAGTTCATTTATGTACTTCGATGAGTTGATAGGGAACCCATCAAGTAGCAATTTTCGTAACGTTCAGACATTTCTTCATTATGTGCCACATCGTTTGATGACTGATATTAGTATCTAAGGATAACTCACGGAAAATCCATCGTTGGTCTATGGAAAGGGAACCACTCAGAATAATAATCTGATCTTGAGAAACCTGTGCGCTGAGAGACCACAATTTCCTTACAACCGGAAAGAAATGCTTTAACCCATCGTACACACAACTATCCTATACAGTTATATATTTTCACCTCAGGCTTCCAGTAATTCTCGATAACATTCTGTTGCAATTTTGCCACGGGAAACCTCAATTTTAATTCATCATTTTTAAAAACATACCTTAGAGCAATGCTCCTTAAACTTTCAATACTGGAGAACCAATTTTCAATAATAAATTTCATTGCTCCCCCCTTACAAAAATAATATATGGAATACAGTAATAATGTGATTTGATGCTAAAGCTACAATATGACCATAATTATAAACCATAAAAATTTTAAGTTGAATATTATATTCTGTGTATAGGTTACTTTTAAGTAATAAATATTTTAAATTGCTTTTAGTAATAAGATAAGTACACGGGGTTAAATTATCCAAAAGTTATTACTTGTTACTACGCTTGATAGGGTTAAGTTCTGAGGATCCACTGCATTCGTTGAATTGTTTCCTGCTCAAGATAAGCATCGAAGATGTAAGTCCTGTGCGTTCTCGCATTATTATCCTGTTGCACGAAAGCGTCACCAATTGTGTCAGCATTAGAGAGCACATAAGCATCCAGGATATCCTATCTATAGGTGTGAACATTAATATTTCCACGAGAAAAGACATGGAGGTCTGTGCGTAAACCCAAAGAGATACTATTCCAAACACAGACGCTGCCCGGTCCGTATGCATCTACTTCACGGATGTGCCATAAATTAAAACGAGTTCCCGGTTCTCTCCAAATGAAAATACGCCTACTATTGCTTTCGAGGTTAAACTTGGACTCATCCGTAAATAGAACAGACCTCAATTGATGACGCATCCAGTGAACATGTTAACGTGTCCGTTGCAGACGTTACTGTCTATCACGTGACGCAAGCGGGATGCAAATGGTTCGTCGTCTCACATAAAGATTACTTTTGTAAAGCCTTTGACACATGGATGACCTTGATACCAACCTTCGTACCAGAGATTACAGCAAAGTAGGTCTTAAGCTCAAAGTTGCGGTTTTGTTCCTTCGTGTGCGTAATGAAAAACATAGGTCATTGGCACTCATAATAGCACGTGGTCTTCCTTGATTGATTCTGTTGGATGTAAAATCCGTGGTTAGAAATTGTTGCCAAAGTCTATGAATCATAGATGAAATCCCATTCAAGAATCTAGCCACTGACTAGAAATATGACTTTGTTTAGCCTCTAGTCTACCAATAGCTCATCATCACAGTTCTTAGGTCAAATGATGCCTGCAGTTCATTGTCTCATTTTCGCTATTTTCTAATCTCACACGTAGTAGCAATTACCACATTGGTATTATCCATTTTTATGCTCCTCCCACATGACGTGTTTTGACTACATCGCTACTATTTTGCATGATGTAGTATTGTTCAGCTATTTTTACTTAGCAACATATTAAAACTTCATTGAGATTGGCTTATTCTGGCGCGAGTTATCGCTATTTTTCTGTTTTTTCCCTTAATTTATGATACCCAGGGTATAAAAAGGTTTTAAGTGAACATTTTTTACAGTGTTTTAAAATAACCTAAATCTAACCTAACCTAACTCACTCTATTCTTTTCTCAACGTTAATTCTATAGAAAAACTTGCTGTAGAGGTTCAGTCTGTTCTGTACTACCTTGAAATTTGTGGCACCCATTTTTCTTAAGTTCGGGTCCCATAGTGGAAATCTCGTTAATGATAGAGTGGACTAGTTGACCAAGAGCCAATTTGCCAAGATATGAACCTTCCGATGTCTGTGCCATTGTCCCACTGGAAACATTTAGCTTGGGAAAGAACTGTTTCCTCCTGGAACGCTGAATTCTTGGCCTCGCCTAAGGCTTTGTGGACTAAAAGGTTTTTCCGACCATTTATCAACGGCTAAAACGTAAGAAATTTGTTTTTAATTTTAAGATGTCCCAGATTCTAACAGGGCATGGAAATTTTAAGAGCTATTTGTCTAGGTTTAATTTAATTGGTAGTGATGTTTGTTCTTGTGGTCAGGTTGCTGAAACTGCGGAACATGTATTGTTTGTTGTATTGCAACCTATATTTTTGTAAAAAAGAAAATTTATAAAAGGAGTTGAAACTCTTAGGTATTTCTTGGCCACCTGTTTTGTCTTTGTTGGTCAATTGTACTGAAAGCCTTAAATTTGTTTACTGCATATATTTTTAAACTTTTAATTGTTCCTCCCCTTATTTATACTTTTATATTCCTCTTCATTTTATACTTTTATCTAAAAATGTATTTTTAATTTTGTTTTAAATTACATAATTGTGTTTCCACTTACATTTGTAAGCCTCATGTTATGCAATGTAGAGCATGAGGAGTTTTACAACTAAATTAATAAAGAAACAGAAAAAAAAATAAAAACCTAATTTAATTATCGCAACCTAAAATCTATTAGAAAACTGACTTGGAACACCTAAATTGTTATTTCAGACATCCTAATAATTTGTTTAATGATATCTGCTTCATAATTTAAACAAAGTTGCAAATAAAAATGTCTTTAATGCTTATTTGATGGTGACAGATCGTCGTTTTGGATATTTAAGAGATATTTATGTATTTGTCACATAAATAATTCCATATTCATTTCATTCATTTAAATGTTCTAGATGTCCCAGTGAAATAATTATCTTACTTAAGCTGTACAGAATATTACCATCTAATAAATAAGTATATTTAACCTTCAATTGACGTAGTCTGTCACTTTAAATATTTCATTTAGTATACGATTTCCGATAGCGGAACTTCGTTTGCGATATGGTGTGTGTTAACATTATTACGAAGTATTGTAATTTTTCTCTGTCGATAAAGGTAACAAAATATAAATATCATAATTAGCGAAGTATTGAAACTTTAAAGAAATTCCAAGTATCAGTACAAGGAAATTGGTAAGCAATATTTCTTTAATATGTAAATTATACATATATATAATTTATTTATATTTATACTTCCTTGACTGGAATGCTTTGATGTACTCCAGAAATTATGTGCTTATATATAAAGCTTATTTCACTTATTTTACGGATTATCATCATACACTATAGAGAAACGTTTGTCAAATTGATATGAACATTTTTTTCTTATTTTTAAAATGTACATATAGATTCGATTTAACGAAAACCTGAATTTATTTTTCAGCATTCTCTTTTCCAAATTTTGTTTCAATTTGTAAAAAAAAAATATATTATTTCAAGAAATTTGTGAAGATTTTTATTACAAATAACCGGCAGATGTATAATTAATTTCATACATAATTTCATATCTAATCTCATACTTATTTTCTTGTATTTACATGGAAAAAAATAAATAATAGAATTAAATTTTAACAATGATTGCTATTATTTTTTTCAAGTTAAAAAATTAGCTTATATTCCATGGTTTATCAGTTTAGTGCAAATATTTGAAGAATAAATAACATATATATTTTTAGAAATATAATTACATTCTGTATGCTACTATCCTTCCTTTTACACAGTGAATATATGTGTTCAGGATAGTAGAAGACTATGTGTAAAATATTGAGCAACATATGGATTTATTTACCAACATTTTTCTATAATTATGACCATGAATATTGTTTTGAGCATTGCATCCATTTTGTTCTAAGCCTTAAAATTAAATATTGTTTTTTAAATATGATTTTTTTTTTCAATGTGTATTTACTTAAAAACGAAAAAATAAGCATTCAAAATAATTCTGTGGTTCCATTATAATTAAATGAAAGTTGTGAAATAACTAATGCAGGTGTAAGGCGTATATTTTTTTAATATTATTAAATATTTCAGTGTTCTGTTTTAAACATATTTGAAATAAGAGTAGATTTTAAATGTGTGTGTATGTGGAGAATAAAGGAATGAATTAGGAAAAGAAAAAATATTTAAAACTTAAAGCTAAAAGAAAAATTTCCTAAAAAATTTCAACCAAGGAAGGTGAAATTTATTACACAGCAGTGAATTTAAATTTTTAAAAAAGCTAATTTTGACTCTATCAAAACATGGCCGTGAAAGTAATATTTTTAGCCTACACAGTAGCATTTTCAAAAAAAATTTTGGAGTCAGTAACAGTAAAAATATTTTTTGTTTTATATTTATATTTGATTATTAAGCTGATTCTGGAAGAAAAAGTCAGATTAATTAACCATACTCTTACAATTTTTTAAAAAAATTAAAATTATCGAAGTTTTTCAAATTTTTGTAATATGCTCACTTTTTAAGGTTTTTTATTCCTTTTAAGTGATTTATGTTTCTTGGATTATAGTGAACAAAAGTTAGCCTGAATTTAAAAATATATTCCCTTGTTGATTTTTAATAATTGTTTTCCTAGCTAAACTTGTAAAAAATCCGAATTTTTTAAAAATATTAAGAATTTTTTTTAAAAAAACTAGATACTTTTTTAACTTTAAAACTTTTCTTTTAAAACTTTTCAGACTTAAATCCCTATTACTTTTCATAGAAAATACGTTTAGGACTATCTGCAAGAAATTTCAAGATTCTATCTTGAACACTAAAAAAGTCTTAGTAATTAGAAAACATCTACATCTTCAAAATTAAAAGTCTGAAAAGCATTTAAAGTTTATAAAGGCATAAAACAAACACCTCTATATACCTGTAAAACTCTAATTTTTTTTAAAAAAGGTTTTTTTTTCCCAATTCATGTTTTATATCAAAACGTTGCTTTGGTTAATTATGAGTGAAAACATTTTTTTTTAATTTAAATATATTTTTGCATAATATTGATAGCATTTGTTACGACAGCTCGATAGTATTTGTTTTCAGCTTAATCTTAACACAATGTTTTCACAAAAGTTTTGAAACGCAAAGCAATTATGTACAACATAATGAATCTAACTTAAACTAAAAACCACCAGGTTTGTACGTAAATTTAATTTTTTAGTTTTAAATTAGGGAAGTTTAGCAAGTTTTAAAGTCTCCCAAGTACTGAAATACTATAATATAATACTAAAATATGTTTACAATATGTTTGGCACATCATGGAAATATTTAGTTTGAACTAAAACTTGAGATTAGAATATTTGTATTTGAAAGTCTTATTGCAGTATCAGCGCAGGACTGGTTTTTAGGTGCATAATTTTCAGTAGTATTCCATCTCTACGAAATATTGTTTCTCATAGCAACCTGAAATCATTTTGGCCATGGCATTTTCTCAAAGAAAAAAAAATTAATGATGAAGCTTGTAAGTTATATTAACTATTTTTTAAACAAAAATTGGCCTTGAAATCTATTTGAACTAATTAACTATGAGAACTCAAAAAACAACCAAGCAGAAATAATTTTAGTAATTGAAATTTAAATTAATAACCATTTTAGACTGAAAGAGTAGATTATGCTAAAAATATTTTTGATTATTTCAATTTAAGAGTGGAAAATGCTTTAAATCGTGAAACCAAAACCGAAACATATAAGCTCTGAAAACTTCAAACATATGAAAAACTAATTTGTTATCAAATCTGAAATTTGGTGGTAAGCTGTCCAATGATATGGACCGTTAGAAAATAAAAAACAATTTTTTCTGCATTTTTTTAAAAATTTGTTTGGGTGTAGCCTTAAATTTTAAAAATAAATATATTAATGAGCAAAATGCTCCATCAACAAGTTTCTGATTTTTATTTATCTTCAACAAGAAAACTCTTGCTCAAACCAATTTCTGAAAGTTTTATTGAATATTTTAATAACTTTATAAAATATTTTAATTATTAATATTTTATATGTAATATTTTGGAATATTTACGAAGAAGGAAGAAAAGGAATTTTTATTTATTTACATGCATGTTACTTCATATTGTTTTTGTTTCTTCAAATCCTAATAAGACATAAAAAATTAATTTCTTTTTATTACTATTCTATGTATAGAAATATTCAAATGAAAAATTCGTTATTTGTAATAATTATTACGTAAGAAAATTTTTAAAATTTCTGAAATTAAATACTAGCTAAAAATATTAATGACAATATTTTTAAGTGTTTTAGAAAAGTTTTCCATTGTAATGTATGTGAGTTAAACTTTTCTTTTCTTTCTTTAAATATGAAATTAATATTTAAAAATAAGTCATGTATTTCTAAGAGTTTATTTTATAAGCGAATAATATCTGTTTAAATTTAAAACTGCATTGAATTCATCATGTTTAGTTATTAAGTTTTTATTAGAATACTTCTTTCCAATTTCTTAAGATTTCATATAATTCTGAAAATATGCCCGAAGAACCACGTGATAATGGGTTCCAGTACCCTGAAAAGCTTGACAGTGACAGAAAAAATGAAAAAGTAAGTGGATGACTTGTTTTTCTGAGTAATTCATTTTTACTTAACATATTAAAACGTAATGTTTTGATATATCACATAATATTTTGATTTTAGTCTATAATTCTGCTTAAAGTGTTTTTGAGAAATCAGAAATTAAGAAATTGGCAATCTAATATAAACTGAGTTAATCAATGCCTTGATATATATTTATTTTTGTGTTCAAAACTTTTACAAAAATTTCTTCACAGGATAAAAGTCAGTTATGTTTCTTTCTACAAATTTACATTTAAAATAATAAAAAAACATAGTTTTTCATGGAATAAATACTGTATTAAATAGGCGAGAAGTGCGTATGGGGGAAGGAAATTAAAACGCTTAGGAAAGATTCATATCATGAGGTTATGGCTTTACCTCGCTGGTGCAAGAGTTAAGCAAAATTTCATTGACTGCAGAAGTGTGGTATCGGTTTTTAGCCATACTAAACATTAGAGCTGCGTATCAGGGGCTGTAATAAATGAATAGGATGAAGCAAAATAAATACAAATTTTGTTACAAATGAACGAAACCGGTGGCTAAAATTTAAGAAATATATGAGGTGAAATGGTGCTATGTCCACTTTTCCTGTTTTCAAGCGTAATTCTTGATTTCACTAAGGGCGGAAAAACATTGAAGACGATACACGTTCCAGAAGGTCATCTGCCAACAACAAATGTGCTCCAGAATTTTAATTAATTCAGAAAATTAATTTCAACTGATATATTTATCAAAAAGAGTATTGCCTTTTGTATAGGCAGGATGTGATAATGGAATAGATGTCATAGGGATATCTACACTCAGTCTATTTATAATATTAATTTTAAAAATAAAAATTATTTTTAATCAAAATGTGTGAGTATTTACTGAAATCGAAACCCAGTGGCTGAGTGGTAAGGAATCGCGCTTCCTTGTCACAGGTACGGGGTTCAAATCCCGAGCTAGGCAAGGTCGACTCTGCCTTTCATCCCTTCAGTGGGTTGATAAATGAGTACCAAGCTTGCTTGTGAACTAAACACTGAAGGTTTCACGTTAGACTGATCACCTGCTCGAAGCATCTGTTCATACACTTTAGCGCCCAAGGTCACATATGCTGAGAAGGACACATTTGTCGCGTCATTGAGTTTAGTTTATTTATTGAGCCTATGGTTTTTGCAACGTCAAATGATGTTTAAATTACATGCCCCTTACGGTCGTTTATATAAAATCTTTAATATATCCGACTAGGTTCGGAGACCAATTTTTCAAAAACTGATTTTTAGAATAAATTTATTGTTTTAAAGAACATAAATAGGTTTAAAAAGTCATAATTATAAAAATGTAACATGTATTACCCTTTGTTTTTGAAAAAAAATTTTATTTTTATGAAATTTTAGCAAGATTTTTAAAGTTAAGAAAAACGCCATAAATAAAAATAAATTTCGCATAATACAATTTTAATTTTATTGATATACTGCTTGATTTCTCTGAAGTGTCCCAAACCGTAGAATAAAGAATATTTTAAGAAATAAATAACATTTACATTTGATGTTAATGATTTTTCATCAAAATTACTGCACGTTCTAAGTTAAAAATGGTTGAAAATGTGATTAAATGTAGGTATCCTAAAACCTGCGGTTTGTTACACTCTGAAAAGCCCATAACATATATGTTAAAAATTTCATTGAATTTGATTGGATTGTTTTGAATATATCCCATTTCTCGTGCACAAATGATCGTAAAAATTTCATTCTTCAAAAAACGCATTAAAAATATATATAAGTTAAATAAAGTAAATGCTATAAAAAATGAAAACAACTTTAAAAAACTCTCTAGTTATACGTATTAGTCCTTCTCTCTCAATGATTATATTTCTTTTTTCCCTAATGGCTCAAACAACACCAAACATCAAACACTTAAAAAGCACTTTTTCAACCTAGTCGGATACCTTAAGGACTTTCCACTCTGAGTTTTCGATTTGCTATGAATTTGTCTATGGTTTTCAAAAAACGCACGACTCAATTTTCTTTAAAGACTGAGTTAAAGTACAGCAAAAAAGGGCATTTGAAAGAATACAGAAATAATTAAAGTTTTATTTACATATTTTACAAACGTACCATGTTCGAAACATTATTAACATGATGTACAACAATGCGATAGTGCAGTTCCTGCCACACTCTACTGGACATGTACTATCAATGTTTTTGATAGCATGTGTTATTCTTTCCATGTTATCCGTAAACTTGGTCTTATATTTAAAACCAAGGTTTAGTGTCCCCTTAGAAGCGTGATTTAGCAAAACTACAAATAATGATATCACATTTAGTCAATAACGTTGATAGTACCATCGTGAGAAGAGTGTCAGAAAGTGCATGCCGTGTGTAACCAAGGTCTCGCAGAAAGAATACTTGTAAAATGTGAAAATAAAACTTGAAATATTTCTCTATTCCTTCAAATGATCTTTTTTTTTTTGCTGTTTTCTCTCTTGTCTTAGTTTTTTTCTTCCTTTTTTCACAACAGCACTTCGAAATCCTGGACGGAATTATAAACATACCTGTACATAATACAAGCTCTGACAATAAAGTTCGGTGAATAGTCCTATAACATTAACGTAGATGAAATATTAACGAAAGTTACCTTACTGTCCTTCGAAATAGTCCCCTCTCGTCACAATGCACCGCTGAGATCTGCTATACACGTCCTGGAAACCTTGCAAGACTTATTTTAAGTTGGAGCTCAAAAGCCTCGTCACGTTTCGTTGGATGTCACATATGCTATCAAATCTATTTCCTTTCAAAGCGAATTTGAGTCGTGGGAATAGGAAGAAGTCTGGAAGATTGAGATCTAGGGAAAATTGTGGATGCTCAATTTTTGCCAGGTATTGTTTGACGATATTGGCTGTGTGAGGGCGAGCATTGTCACGAACAAAAAACCATAAATCTTGTCGTGCGTACTGAGGTCATACCTTGCGTAGGCGTTTCATGAAACGGGTCAAAGTTTTAATTTATCTTACAGCATTCATCGTCCAGCTATCATGCGCACAGTTTATCGACGATGTTATGTGATTAATATATTCACTATCTTAATGTTTTCATCACTGGCGGTGGTCACCCTGTCTTTCGCTACGGGAGTTGTCGGAAACACTTTCCCAGCCTTCTCGAAAAACGAGCGAATCACTCGCACATACACTTCATGGACAGTGCTTGATCTTCATAAAAACGTACCAGCATCGAATAAGATTCTGTCGGTGTTTTGCCAAACTTAAAACAAAACTTTAAATTGATCCTTTGTTCTTTCACTTTCCTGTTCTCAGTTAAGAAACAACGCACTAAACAAGCTCTTTTAAAACAAGTCTTACACGGAATTCAAACAATGCTCAACTGAACAACGATGGGGGCAGATGGTCAATACCTGCCACTACGCATTTGCAGCGTATTGTTTTTCCAGTGTTACCAGATCGGCAAATCTGACTTCATTCACTGAACTTTATTGTCAAAAGTTGTATTTTAAGGAAATACCAATTCCACATAAAAAGATATGCTACAGTGAAAGACAGATTACTTTTCACCTAGATATAACTTAAATTAAAAATATATATGGAGTTAAGTAAAAATAATATTCAACATTTTAATATAGTTTCTAAGAAAGATGCATTACTGATCGTTTTTTGTATTTATTTATGTGATAGTACTAAAAACTTTAAGAAAAAATCCTTATTTCAGAGCAAATCTTTTGACATCTGCATCTGCAAAGGATACAAACTGAGTATTAATAAAACGTTTCTACCCGTAAAAGCAGCTCTCTTTTGCTGGTTTGCAGGTAATTATTTAAATGTTTAAATTTCCCAGATAGAAATTCATATTTTGTTGAGATTGATTGTTAAATTGTTATTCAAGTTCTTGTAAACATTTTTTCTAGAGAATTATAAATCCTTTTCACATGTCTTAAATTTTCCAAGATTACAGTTTTCAAAAAGTGTCACAATGATTAAGAAAATCTGACTTTTTGAAATTGTAATTCATGAAGTATTCTAAATAATTAGTAATAAGTAATTAATAATTTCCTAGTCTACTATAATCAATTGGGTGTGTATTAACGCACCACTATAAAGCTATAGAATGGCTATTGGCGACGAACCCAGCAAATATGAACCTCGGCCAAGTGACGAAATCAATACTTGATATCGTCCCTTCCTTTTCAAACTAACAGGACACTCTAACGGGAGGACTTTACTTATTAACACCGCACTTTAAAGTAATGGGAGAGCTATTGGTGATAAACATCGTAATTGTGAACCAAGGTAAATAATTGAGGACCACATCCTAGCACTCTACTCTCCCAATTTTAGACTCAAACCACGAAATTCCTCCAGCCACGAGTTCGTGACCATTACCTCTAGGCTACCGTGGCCACAACCATTTGGGATAATATTGCTATTAATATCATAAAATAATACAAAACCAGGTAGAAATAATCACTTGGTACTCATTAGATTATTTCTAGCATAAATTTCATTGGTGATTTGCATCAGCGTAGGCTTTGTTCCGTTTTGAAATTATATGCATTTTATTGTACTTGCAATATTGATTTTCTACAAGATCTTCAAACGATGTAAGAGTACTGTTTCAACAATCTTACATTCAATTTCTAAAGTTTATGGAAATAATTTCCACTCTATAAGAATAAAGTTTCTATCTTTTTTTTTCTCTTTATTTTATAAGTGTTCTTAAGACGGAAAGAGAGATGATGGAAATGAAAGAGAAGTGAGCTTTTATGTTGATTCTGTTTGTAAAAATTTCAGCAAATCCTGATACAAAATCGCTAATGTTGATAATAAGCCTTTATTTATGTGCAAATTTAGTTATTTTTGTAATTTTTATCGTTTTTTTAATGAATATAAATATATCACTTTCGCTTCTTTACCTTTCTTTAGAATTATTCTGGAGTTGATTTCTGCAAACAAATCTGATGAATAAAATAACGATAAGTCCTCAATTTCATTGCTTCCAAGTTTCTCTTATGGTTTTTGACTTCCCATTAAAAAATAATATTCAATAATACATTATTAAGAGAACATCTCATATACCCCCTTGACTGTATCAAAATCAAGGCCATTTTGGAAATCAATAGGATGAAAATACCCTTACTTTCTTAGAATTATTGTCGGCAATGTGATCTTGATTAGTGTCGACTTCAAAGCATTTCTTCTAAAACCTTGAACAGGAATTCCCTATACGTGATGAGCGTGATCTCATTCATGTTGCCAATTCTGATGACACCAATACCATTGCTCATATTTCATTCGTTATTCTCCTTGAGTTACATTTTTATTTCTCTTCTAATCTTTTATTTTTATTGGTGCCTGTCTTCATGAATGTAAATGACTGTATGCGCTATCATCTTTTGTATTTGGACTCAATCAATCATTTAAAGCAGAGGTTCCCAAACTTTTTGTCTCATAGACCTTTTACAATGTTTTTCGGTTTGTGCGTAAATCCCTTCTTACCCAATATTGAATTTTTGCAAATTTTTCAACTTAAATGTCTTTTTGACAGTTGTTATAGAGCTAATTAATTTAAAAGGCTGAAGGTATCCGACTACTTGCGACAACTTTTTTAAAAAAAACGAAGATAGGAGATTTTTTGTGGTTTTTAGATTTGCTTAGTACATTTTAAGAAAAATATGCAAAAATTAAGAAGAGAAAAAGAAATTATTATTACTAAAATGAGGAAAATGGATAAAAATTTACAAAAAAATTACATGAACGTGGCCCATTCTGTACCAAAAGCTTATGAACAAATTTTGAATTTTTCAATTCTGATGTGTTGCTACGTTATTCATTTTCAAACGACTTTCAGGATAAGAGATATTTTAATTTTTACAAAAGCTAGAGCACTTTATCTATGTTATTAAATGAAATTGCTTAAAAAATCAGGGATTATATTCACATAAAGAACTGTAAATTTTGTAAAAAAACAGAGATTGATAAATCTGGAGGTTTAAATATTTCTACTATTATAGAGAATATACACAAAAAAAATCAGTTACTTATTTTCAAAACTTTTGCAGCAATCACTTGAGTATTTCCAAGAAAACATATTTCGAGTAAAACACGTTTTAAAGTATGACAAATTATCTTGCTTAAAGTATGACAAATTATCTTGCTTAAAGTAATGGCATCTGCTTAAACTAAAACACTTGTAGTTTTTGTTCTAATGAACGGAAAATAATAAACTTGGTATTTTTATAAAGTTAATACGTGGCCTATAAATTAAAATCATAAAAAAATTGTCAAATTTTGGCAAAATTCACAATTTTAGTGCAGTCGGATATCTTAAGTTTCTAACTGTAGCGAAGTATACTGTTTAAAACTTAAGAAACGCATGTTAATAAATTAAATTAAAATTTCATTAATATATAAAATAATGGATCAACAAACAAATACTTTTACTGGAAGAGATGAATCGACTGCTTCAAAAACAGATTTTCAACATCTGACATCAATCTTGTGAGGTTTAACCCTAAATCTCCTCGGTTACTGTAGTGTCCAGTCTTTTTGGCAACCGCGCTGAAACTCTTTCTCACTTTTCAAAGCAATTAAAAGCTTTCTCATGATATTCCATAATTTGGGGCAAATAACAGGCATGGATGTCTTTTTTTAAAGCCAAACTTGCTAACGCTCATTTCTAAATTTTAAGATCTCCGTGTGTGTGTGTGTGTTAGTGCCTATATATTCCGGTCAGTTCCTACTGTAATATGACTTTTTTTTTTCAATGTGACCATATGAACACATTGCTAACGATGGTATTATCACGTCAAAGAATTCTCAATCTTAGTTTGAAATTCTGAATAAAGGGCTGTTAGGGTAAAATGTCCTTTTCCTGGCAGATTGTCCGTGGTTAATTGAGAAACTAAAAAGAATTTGAGATGTCTAATATTATACTCCTTTAGCTTAATTCTGGCAAAAAACGCTGAAATGATGGTTTTTGTTTTGATAAATTAATGTGCTGCCTCCTTGTAACTGCAAATTAATCTCATTAAGTTTAGTCAATAAATCTGTTACAATTCTGGATTCCATTTGATTAAATTTTCTTTTAAAATTATGTCACGATCTGGTTGAATAAGAGCCAATATCGTAGACCCTCCTTTAAACCTCATGTATTCCAAATAATATTTTCGCTAACATGAATCCCTTACAGGTAGCCATAGACCTCAGGGGGTCGATGTTGACCATTTTGGGAAGCACTGATTTAAAGCATCAACAACACTATTACATAGAATAAATTTCAAATCACAATGTTTTCCGAAAGGTAGCATTATATGAATAGTATACTAATATTTATTTGTGCACTTTCAAATGTTAGTAATTAAATATCAATATAATATGTGCTTTCGTATTTGAATATTGTTCAAGATACATTTCTTTTACATGAGCGTATTTGCGTTAAATGTTTCATAAACTATAAAAATTTCATAATTTTAAATATATTTTTGAAATTGTGTTTAAATAATTTTAATTAGATGTGACAATAATTTATATTGCATTATTACACCTTTTTTTTCTTATTTACAGCTGGCAATATTGAAGATGTTTATCTACCCGTTTTCTTGAAACTCAAAGGTTTTTCGTTAGTTCATTTGTCTTTCTTCTCGGCAGTCGGTGTCATTTTTCAATTCTCTGGTACAGTCTTTACTGGAATACTAGCAGACAAGACTGGACGACCGAAAACAATTTTAATGGGCTACTTCACCCTATTCACACTCATTTGCTTTGCTTTTCTCTTTACGCCGAATGTGAAAGAATGCAATACGAAAGGAATGAATTTTCAATGTGCTTACGACACAAAATCTCAATTGTCAACTACAGCGTCTTGCAATGCTTTCCAAAATTCACCTTCTACGGTTTCATGTACAATAGCGAAATTTGCAAATATGAGTGACAATCATCTTATCAGAATGTGCATGCCAAACAATAGCATGATTGAGATTATCAATATAGAAAAACAGGAAATGGAAAATAATACAGATTTGTGTCATTACACTGCAAATTTTAAAAATAGTTCGAGCAAGTCCATTAGTTTGTGTGAAACTGACCTTTGCAAATCATTCGAAATGGATTGCACAATCGAATCATCATCAGACTGTAATGAAAATAGAAGACTATGGATAGTTATATATGGCATAATGCTAGTCTTAATCAACGTGTCCTTCACGACGATATATAGACTTTTTGACATCATTGTTGTTGACTTAACACGCGAACATAACAATGATTTTGGGCGTCAAAGAGTCTGGTCTATTATGGGGAGTTTAAGTGGACCACCAATCGCTGGTTTTCTTTTGCATAGCATCAAAATAGATAGGAACGAGAAAAGTTACACTGTGGCTTTTGTTTCAATAATTGTCTTTATTTTGTTATCAGCATTTTTCTTGTGGCAAATTGAAACAAAATTGTACACACCTTCTGCTAAATTATGGAGGAAGGCATTAGTGCTGGGGAAAAAGCTTGAAATCTGGTTCTTTGTACCTCTACTTTTGGTCATGGGATCTTGCTTTGGTTTCCGTGCCATCTACAGCAGTTGGTACTTGCAGGGGATCGGAGCTAGTGATCTTCTAATCGGTGTTGCTAGAGGAATGTCCGGAGTATATGGATTGCCTTTTCTTTACTCATCAAAATGGTGGATAAACAAGATTGGATATCGTGCTATTTTCATTTTTTCTCTTTTAGGGTATGCAATTTACTGTATTTCATTTTCTTTTCTGGAAGTGCCTTGGCCTGCTGTGGTTATTGAGTTAGCATCTGTATTGGTCTATCATTTGCATTGGGTGGCCGTAATGCAGTATGCTGCCCATGTTGCCCCTGAAGGCTTAGAAGCAACGGTGAAAGTCTTAGCAGGAAGTATTCAGTATAGTTTAGGTTAGTATTTTTTTAATATCATATTCTGCAAGTACTGCAAAAATATGAAATTTTTATTTCCTAAGCAGAGATTGATCTTATGAAGGATTTTTTTTCTTATCCTGGATAAATTTTGAAATGAAGTATTTGTAAGAATAATAATATTAAAAGGATAATTTTAGTACAAGAAATTAGGAATGCTTTCTTTTTTTCTTTGAAAAGCTTTTAATTAATTCTTTTTTCATATACTCACGTTTGAAATGAATTAATTAAACGCAAGTAAATAAAAACTAACACACTATACTAAAAAAAACGAAGTTTTTTTCCTCTTGTCTGTAGATTGATTTTACAAGTATTTCATTATGCATAAGTTGTAATATATGGCACATAAATCACTTGAATTTATAATTCTTAGTGATTTTTTAGGGTCATGTTGTACATATCAGAGCCTCTTGAATTTACGTTTATTTCAACGAGAACAAAAACAAACTCATCTCGAGTTGAATCCCGCCCCCCTTTTTTTAATTTACTAGGATTTTGATAGCAGATTTCAAGCACCATGACTAGATTTTTACTATTTTAAAAACAAAAATATTCACTAATCACTGTTGTAGGCTTAATTTGAGGTAAATTTACATAGATATAAGATAATATTAAAATTTTAAAAAAAGTTATTTGTAATCGCAGTGTTATAAATTCTTTTAAAAACAAATTTGATTATTACAAATACAGATTTACTTGTTTCTCTTTCTTCAATGCAAAGCCTTTATCAAAACCTTTTTAAAAATAGAAATAGCTGTTTTATAGTTTTTTTCTCGCCATTTATGGCTTTGACGTCTTACGAATTATGAAACTGAACTATTAATACGAATTAAGCTCAAACTCCATAACTAAACAAATATATCTCATTAACTCGGAAGTGTAATCCTCGCATTTATGTGACTAAAAATATTTAGGAATGCAATTCCATTTTCATTATATAGCAATAAATGGATAACTAAAAATCGGCAATCTCTTCTGATACTGTATTCACAAACCTAATTTTGAAACGAGAGAAAAATGTGCTGTTCCTGTATCACCCCGCAAATTTATATTGTTTAAGAAACTAATGGTGGGTCAACCTCATTGTACAAATTATCCAACTGTTTTTACTCATTACTCAAACTGAAAAACTGTAATTTACAAGTACTGAACTCAGTGGTACAACAGCCCATAAGGACCAAAGCCCTTCTCAGTCTACGTAACATTCGGCGCTGGAGTACATGTGCAGATGCTTCGTTGAAGTGGTAAGTCTGACGCGAAACCCTCAGTCTCCAAGCAGGCTTGATACTCATTTATCGATCCACTGAAGGGATGAAAGGCTGATTCGTGACCTCACCCAGACCGGGATTTAAACCACGGACCTGTATCATCGAAGTGCGATACATTACCATTCAGCCACTGGGCTTTATTTACAAGTAATTCTATTTATTAGTTCCTTTTCCGCAAAATTCATTCTTGGCACACCCTTCTTCGGTTAAAATAATCACTGAAGCGACAACGTATCCAACACTTCTTTAATAAATTTCTCAGATTTTGATAAATATTTATCTCTTGCAGCATCCTGGAAAGCTGATTATTTAGTTCAGTTGATTCTAAATAAGTCTTTTTGTGATGCTACGACTTTCTTCTCACGTAATATTTCCAGTTCCGGGCAATCATTGCGATATTTTTCTGTGAAAGCATGTAATAATATACTATTGCAACCCTTTTGGCAACAGTATGAGAAATGAAGCACATGGTTGCCAATTCAGCGCATACGTCCCAAGCGAAATCGGGGTTGCGAACTTGGAGAGTTATCTTGAAAGTTGTTATTGTTACAATAGTACGTAACACACTTATTACCGCATCACGAAAAACTTTATATATAAAGAGAGAGAGAGAGAAAAAAAAGAAAATATAAAATTTTAACTTCAATTGTTTCAGAAATGAATGAAACGACTTTCAAATCAGTAAAAAAACAATTACTGGTTGAAATTTACAGTTTTTTTGATGTAAAAAAAAATTCTCTTCGTGTGATGATACTGAAACAAAACAAAAAAAAAACAATGAACCAAGAAAGTGCTAAAATTCTGCGATCAAGAAGAAGTTAAGAAGCCAGTTAGGCCTTTAAAGTTTGTAACACATTAATTTTAAACATAGATATTTATTTGATTCATATTTAATAAAATTTTTTGTCAGGGCACTTTTAGCTAAGCGTAAAAATTGCTGGAGTGTATAGTCTTCATTGAATAATCACACAGTTATTCAGTGGCGTTTCGGAAAATAATTGGGCCCCCCCGCAAGGTCAGGTCTTGGGCCCCAAGCCAGATCTTATATATATATACTTGCCAGAAAAAGTCTGCGTTTATCTACTACTGTGTACTAAACAACAACAAAAAAATTTAAAAACCAGAATTTGAAATTTTTTTTTAAAAAATGATATTTTATTTATTTTATTCCAAGTATTGAAAATAACAAAAGTAAACTCGGTTCTTTTTCATAGCTTTTAAAATAAAAACAGATTTGTAGCGATACCAACAATAATCAAGTAGAAAAAGTCTGCGTTCACTGTTTTAGTAGTAACAATAAAAATTACTTAAAAAGGATAATGAGCTATTTAATAGCTGCAGTGGTGTAACGGAAAATAATATGCCTCCCCCCTCGCAAGGTCAGATTTTGGACCCCAAGCCAGATCTTACAAAGGATTACAAGATGAAACATAATGTACCTTTTCACATCACCTAAAAGTATTTAAACATAAACTTATAACTGAATACAAAATCAACCAGTCTGGATAAACAAAGTAAATAACCTTTAACATTACAGAGAGAGTATTTATGGTATTAATAAAAATGGAAAATCTCTCTAACAACAGTCAAAAGATAGCCTGGTAACTTAAATAAAAACTATACATTAAGAAAGACACGAAAACTGTAAAATAATTTTCGTTTTCAAATTCTTGCGAAAGAAAAAAGATATCGCTTACCTTATTCTTTACGACTCCTTTTCTTTAGATAGAGTATCCTTATTAGGCTAAGTGTCAGAAATTGTAATTTTTTCTTGTGAATTAATTTTCATTTCCATGATTTTTTAATCAGGTTCACTAGCATAATAATGACTAGTACTTGCACAAGATTATGTACTTGCAGAATATTAAAATTTTATCCAATTTGCACACATTTGCATTATTTACTCCGTTTTCTTTTCGAATTTTTTCGTTTTGGAGAAACATTCAAAGTTTTTTTTAGCTCCACTCATGATAGGGGTCGCGTTTCTTCTTGTCTTATGGGCAAAATACCATTTTTTGAACCAGAATATTTAATTCCGATAAAAAATAATAATGAAAGAGAGATGGAAATGTTTAAATAGAAAAGAAACACACCCAATATAAAAGTGGCGTTGAATATAAAAATACAGATGTCTGTTCTATATAAAAGCTATTTTGTGAAACGTTTCTCATTATGTTTTATTTGATTGAATACTCATAAATCTGACGCAAATTATTATTTAAATGCTCTCTATGGTTTTCGAAGTATTCGTAATAGTATTTCACGTGAAAAAAGCGTAACAGATGTACGTTATT
Organism: Trichonephila clavata; assembly: GCA_019973975.1. Lineage (NCBI taxonomy): Eukaryota > Metazoa > Arthropoda > Arachnida > Araneae > Nephilidae > Trichonephila > Trichonephila clavata. The sequence continues at coordinate 23,417 of BMAO01001887.1, forward strand.
TACAACTTCGCTACATGAAAATGAAATACATGAGGGGGAACTAAAGTTGCCAATAAGTTACTCTTCTACTTCGGTAGAAAGTATAAATCTTGTCTTTTTTTTTTCTCTCTCACAATAGCTGATGTAAAGTATACTATATAAATAAAAAGCGATGAATTTCTTATCTTCCTGGCATTATATCCCGGATTCTCCGTCTGACTTATATTTTATCTGTTCTTAATTTAGGTTTGAAAAAACACCACTAAAGAAAAGATCTCTCGTCACGGGGATTACAGTACATCAAACAAAATTTTTTGATTTGGCTATTGGATCAAAGATATGTAATAAGCGCGTTAAAATTTTGATTTTGAATGACGTTAGATTGCCAATTGTAAAATCGCTTAAAAGTTGGATTTAAAAAAATCGAAAGCGAATTTTGAGAAATCTACATAAAGAGCGTGAGTCAGGTTTTGGGCCCCTGGAAGCCTTGCCCCCCCCCGCAGTGCGGGGATTGCGGGGGTGTACGTTACGCACTGCAGTTATTCTTAAACATATAATACAAAATATTATGATATACTCGTATAATTCTCATATAACCTGAAACTTTTTTTTATAGGCAAAAGTAATAACAACTACGATTGGTATACCTTATGAGTGAGTATGGTGGAAGAGTTGCATTTAGAACACTGGTAGTAGTATGGCTGTAATATACGCAGCTGTATATGGATGTTATCTTTTTATGGAT